>CANXYC010229364.1:0-53325 GCA_948193065.1 Aleurites moluccanus | reverse complement strand
TATTTTTATCAAAGAAAGAAAGAAAATACCAAGGAATGGAAGGGACAAGTTTGGCCGAACCAAGCTTGAAGAAATGGTGTGGTTATGGCTGAAATTTTCTAAGGAAGAAGAAGACAAATGATGTTGGTAGGAAAAATTTATCCAACCAAAAAGATGCGATCTAATGGTTTATGTTTCATAGTAATTTTGGTGAAACCTAGTCATCCAACCATCCATTCTTCTTACTTTCATACAATTGGTTCATCCAAAGTTAACTTAGATAGATTTCACATACATCTAACACACCAAATCTAGAACCAAAAGCAATAATCCCATACTTTGAGCTTATGATAGCCAATTTGCAACCTACTCATATAACCATCAAATTCTTAATCATTTGATCCAATTGTTAGATTTAATCAAGTCTAAACTAATACCATAAGGTTACACATACTCTATAACTCCATATTATAAAGGAAATGACCAAAATACCCTTAGTGCAACCGAAACACCGAAATCGCACAACTTGTCGGGAAATATTTTTCAACCGGGTTTATTCCTCTAACTAATACTCAAATAATTAAAATAATGTCATTTTCAAGTCTTTAAATTCTTTTTTCCTTTTAAATATGATAATAAATCCATAAAAATCCGACGGGCGAAAAATGACCATTTTGCCTCCAGTTCACCAAAAACTCAAAATTTCCCGATTAATTCCTAACAGCCTCTAAACCACATCTATGCCTAAAACTAATTTAAATAACATGCATATAATCAATTTCATACATAAATACATATTAATAACATATTTAAAAGAAAAGAAAAATCTCCCCCCTAAAGGTCTCTTTAAAGGCTAAATTCAGATTAAGCTGATGTGTTACAGTTTTATAGGTCGTAATGAAATTTAATTTAATCAACTTATTTTCTTTTAGTATTAGAATGATATAATTAATTCTAAATTTATTATTTAGAAAAATATATTTATCTTTAAATTATATTTTGCTGTGTAAATTAAGTATTCTCAAGTTTTAGAATTTGCGATTTTGAATATAATAATTGATTGGATACAAATTTATAATATATATAGAATTATGCTTAGATGGTTTCATTTTCTAAAAAATAAAGAATGCGTATTTTTGTTGAGTTACTGGTTACAATATTTGTCCATATGATTGCATATTTCCAGTTAATATTATTATCAACATACAAATATAAATTATTAAACATGATGAATTTATTTCAAATTCACCCTAATTTTCTCTTTTTTTTTCTTAATAATCAAATTTATCATAAAAATTATATATTTTTGTAATTGTATCCTTTTTTTTTTTGTCAATTTAACTCTAATTTGAAAATTAATTGCAATTAAAGGAAAATTTTACTATTTCATTATCATTTAACAGATTAAAAGATCAAATTAATTATTATACTTATTTTACCATATTATTAATTTATTTAATTTAAATTTGATTATAATTAATTTGATAAATTTCAAATTAATGGATTCAAAATTATAAGCCAAAATGCTATGATAAGATATAATAGAAAGCTTTAGAAAAGTTTCGTGTTGCATCCGGACCAGCAGACAGAGAGAAAAAGAGGGCTGTATGCGCTTCTAATTACCAAACACCACGCGTACTTGTACCGTCTGTATATTTATAAACTTCTAATAAAAACTCTCTCAAACTTCGAATTCGATGTCATAAAACGGGATCCTTCTAATAGATTTAACGAGGGAGTGAGTGAGGATTTTAGGTTTCGGTGCGAGCCAATAGAATGGCCTCCACGTCGCAGTCCCTGCGCTTTCTGGGGCCTGTCTCTGCCGGTCCCGGTGGCGGTAGCTTCGATGCTCTCAATCGTATATTTGCAGACCTCTGCACCCGTGGCAATCCCAAGGTATCGCTAATTTTTTTTTTTCATTTTTTTTCTTGCCGATTCCTGCTGTATGTTTTCCGGGAAAATGAATTAAGAGGGAGATGAAAGGTTGATAATTGTACTTTCTTTGCGTTTTGGTTACTAATTGCTGATTAGTGATGGAGTTATTTGGAGTGAAGTTAATTTCGGAGTTTAGACTTCGTTTATAGATGAAGTGGTAAAACACAGTGAAAATTAAGATCGCTCTGCCTCTCTCTCTCGATCGCTCGCTCACTCTTTGGGACTGATGAAGCTTGTAGTTGTGTTTTGCTCGTCCTTGTTTACTTGAAAATATAATGTCTGAAAAGTAAGTGGAACTGATGTTTAAGTTTTGTGTTCTGTTGACTTTCTGTTGAATTGATTCTGTAATTTGTGTTGGTGCTCTAATTAGCTTCTTAATAACTTGTATATGTTGCTGATTTAACTTGTTTGTCACTTAAGTATGTTACTTATCTTTATTGCTTGAGTATGCAGTATGGTATTTATCAATGTTACACAATGTGCAGGAAGGCACAGTATTGGCCTTAAGGAAACATTTGGAGGAGGAAGCACGTGATCTCAGTGGAGAAGCTTTTTCCCGTTTTATGGATCAGTTGTATGAAAGAATTTCCAGTCTCCTGGAAAGTAATGAAGTTGCTGAAAATTTGGGAGCTTTAAGAGCTATTGATGAGTTGATAGATGTGGAACTTGGTGAGAATGCCTCCAAGGTGTCTAAGTTTTCTATTTATATGCGAAATGTATTTGAGTTAAAGCGGGATCGTGATGTATTGACCCTTGCGAGTAGAGTTCTTGGCCACTTGGCTAGGGCTGGTGGAGCAATGACTGCAGATGAAGTAGAATTTCAGGTTTGTTATACCATTATTCAATTTTTATCATTGTCTTTTGCTTTGCTTTATCTGACATTTCTTCTTGTCATAGGTGAAAATGGCACTAGATTGGCTTCGCAATGATAGAGCAGAATATCGTCTTTTTGCTGCTGTCTCAATCTTGAAAGTAAGGTGTTTTTGCCCTCTAAAAAATTATTGACAAATATGGTTCTTATTATTGACAAATATTGTTCTTTCTTTCATACTGGTGTGTTTTATTAATTGAAAAAGTTGGGAAGACTAGCTTGTTTTATCCTTGGGAAATTCAGTTTGATTTAGTTAATTTTTCTTTGAATTTTCAGAAATTTATTCATTTTCAAGACTGATGCTTTATATTTTGACCATGGCAGGAAATGGCGGAGAATGCTTCCACAGTATTTAATGTTCATGTTCCTGAATTTGTCGACGCTATCTGGGTTGCATTGAGGCATCCGACACTAGAGATTAGAGAGCGGGCTGTGGAGGCATTGCGTGCTTGCCTTCGAGTTATTGAAAGGCGTGAGACACGTTGGCGTGTCCAATGGTTAGTATATCTATGAGATAGTCTAATTTCATGAAAGTAAATATATTTGGCATCAAGTAGTTTAAATTTTGCCAACCATGGGAGCGTTACATGGCAGACTACTTAGCCTTTCTATATCATTTGGCCTCTCGTTTGAGGCAAAATATAAGTATAAAAGAGCTTTAGAAGCTGATTGATAAGTTTGAAATGAAGGTAGTTGTTAGAAAAGAAGCACTCTTATAGATTTTCCTCTTCACTTAATGTATTGTGTTGTATTATGAGTTTGGTGTGGCTGAGGGGAAGAAGTCATCTAGGTGAGGTTCCTTTGGGGAGTAGGAAAATGAATTTGAATACTGTCTGGTAAAATAAGAGGTAGTTCCTCTTTCTATGTTGAAATCTGGGGTAGGGATCCAGAGTCTTTTGCTTTTCAACAAAGCTATCCATTGAAACTGATTGTCGAGATGCCTCACTGGAAATTATTTTTTTTTTTATTATTTTTTTTGTGGGGTTGTGGTAAGGGCTAAATATGGTGTAGAGGATGATGGGTGGTTTTCTTTGTGCCATCGAGTGCACTACTTGGTAGACTGCTGAACCTGTCATATTTCTTTTGGCCTCACATGCAAAATAAACTTCTCATGAGCTTTGGAAGCTGATTGAGAAGTTTGTAAGAAGGTTAGTGGTAGAAGAGAAGTACTCTCATAGTTTTTTATGTTTACTCAATCTATCATGCGACATTCTGAGTTTGGTGGGGTTCAAGGTTTGAAGTCATTGAGGAGAGGTTTCTTTAGGGACTAGGAGGATGAATTTAGTACCATTTGGTGAAATAAGTGGTGTTTTTTCTTTCTATATTGAAAGCTGGTTTGGGGATTGAGCCTTGTGCTTTTCAACAAAGCTATTCTTTGTAAGTTGTTGGAGAGATGCATGATTGGGTTGTGATAGGGGCTAAATATGGTGTATAGGATAATGGGTGGTATTCTTTGTGTCCTATAGCTCCTCTTGGTTTTTTTGTTTTTGTCTTGTTGAAAACTGTATCTACTTTGTCTTGATTATATAGGCCATTGTGATTCGGTACCTCAACTAAAAAAATATCATGATTAACAACCTTCACCAAATTAAATTTCTATTTTTGTCCAAATTAACAAAAATTTCTTTTATCAGTTTTACGGTAAATTTGTTGTGTATTGTCATGGGAATGTCTAAAATGAGGTATTTGTTTTGTTGCATCATAGTAACTAGTTTGCTGCTAAAATTTGGAAATTAGTTCGTGAAATTGGTTGAGAGGGTATGCATGAAGATTTTACAAGAGGTAGAGTGGATTAACACTTTGAGTTCTAGTCCTTGTGGTGTGATTCTTGTTGTCCAATGTGCATATGGAGGACAAGGCTGTATTCATTTTTTTCACTAAGGAAGTGAATTTAGGTTGTGAGTGTGTTGTATAAAATAATTTCTATTTTGACATTTCTAATACATTCAGAAATTATTATTTTTTAAATAAGAAAGTGAGATGTTTTGCTGTTCATAGTCATTGTACCATCTAGGATGATTGGCTTGAATCTAGGAACTTTTGTTTGAAATTTTGATTTGATGTATGGCTGTTTGCTATAACACCAAATGCTGAACCTGGTAAGTTAATCTAGTAATTGTCATTGATCTTAACAGAGAGGTTTAACAACAAAACTATGGAGAATAACAGGGCATGATAGGACAATTTGAAATTCACAATTGAAAAGTCATTTGTGTTTGGTTCAAGAGATCAAAGAAGAACCTTGCATCTGAAATTCTTTATCAATAGGAAAAGGGCTCTTGCAAAGTTCTTGACAAACTTTATACTATTTATGTGCTCTCTTAATTTTAGAATTCAAAATTAATCGGAGGCTCTTTGCCCACCACTTGGAAAAAGAAGGCAGGGGTTGGGGAATAGTTCATAAAAAATCATCGTTGCAGTGCATGATCTGTCTATTTGTTGGTCAATCCTGGTGGATTAATTGACCTGCTGGCCTTTGTTGTGTTGCTTTTTTTCTCATCTTCTGCAGAGGGAAGTGATTCTTGGTGGATGGTTGGTAAAAGAAAAAAGTCCAATACTGTCTTATCCTAATAGTTTGAACTCTGATGCTACACGATTGTGGATTTTACTCCCTAACTTGATGTTTGAGATGCTATTACTTTGTTCTGAGGAAAAGCCTAATTATGACTTTTTATTTATTTATTTTTTAAATTATGCTTTATTGAGTATCAATTTCAATCCGGTTGTGCTTTTGAAGGTACTATCGTATGTTTGAGGCTACACAAGATGGTTTGGGTAAAAATGCTCCTGTTCACAGTATACATGGTTCCTTACTTGCGGTTGGAGAGCTGTTGAGGTATGTGACCATTTTCAATTTTTTTTTTTGAAATTGTTTTTGCTTAATGGACTATTTTAAATTTCCATTACGAGTACATTTACCCTGGAGAACTTTATTTCCCGGTTTTGAGGTCAGTAAATATGATTCAAATTTCTTTGTTTCCAACTTTTCAAAAAGTTTTGGGAGTTGGCAATTTCTCTTGATTTTTTAGCGGAGTTAAGAAGCATAGAGGGGGAAATTACCAGTATTGATCTTTATGAGTTCTAAGATGAACTATTCAGGGTCTTGCTGAACTAGGTTTCAAATAATAGACAAAATGTTCTTATATGTTAAGAGTGTTGATATGATGTGTGTACATGTAGCTTTATATTTTAAAGAGGGGATACATGTTAAGTGCCATTCTAAGATTCTATATTCCTTAACATTTTAAAACATTTAGGTTGGTGTATTCTGTTTTTCTTTCTCTGGACCATTTGAGATTTCTTGTCATTCTTACTTCTCTTTCTATTTGGGAGATATATTTATTTCTTTTGGGATCCCTGTTATGGTTCTTGAGACTATTGAGGGGAGGATATCTCATGTGATTTGGGGCACAGAGATCACTTGGTCTGTCAGGATTTTTGTTGCAAGTTGCAACCCTAAGGCTGAGGGGTGTTGGGTCCTGGTAACTTGGTGTTTCAAAATACTGTTTTTGTTAATAAATGCCTCACAAATTTCCCTTAAAATTAGTCTGTCTTTGACATATGGTCACGATGATGAGGATTTATCGGAGACTTCAGTGGAATAGATGGGGGATCCAAAGGTGGGACCAATGATATGAGAGATGCCCTTTGAAATTCATTTCACAGGCATCTTGCTTTTTGTTGTTAGCAAGGAATAGCATCAGGCATGGTTGGTTATTTTTTTCTGGGACGACTTGTGGGAAGGGGATGTTATTTTTTTGTTGCAGCTTTTCCTTGTTTCTATGCGATTGAATTGATTGTCTTTACTGATTTACATTTTCTTAAGAATCTTGATTCAAAGGAGTGGATTCTTCACTTAATATTCGTGACTTTTTGCATTTATCTTTTGGAATAGGTAGAAAGGTGCAGACTTTGAATAGTCAGTAAATACTGTAATCAGTAGCTATTTTGAATTATATTAGGAATTGTCAAATTCTGATAATGAAATTTTTGAATCAGCAAAATCTCATGGCTTTGTCACTGTCAGATGTCATTTTGTTCATTGTCTCATTGTTTCCAGTAGCTTGTGGGTATGATAATTTTCCAGTAGTTTAAATGGAACTGAATCCATAGGATCACATCACTAGGGTTGAAATATATGTGTAATTTGTAGCTACTTCGTTATATGGTGAATGTAAGACCAAGCTAAGGATATCTGGCATTGTGCTTCAACCAAACACTCTGAAGCACAACAAACATTCAGTTCCAAAGAAACTTCACTTCCTTTAGAAATAATGACAACGGTCCATTTCAAATACTTCATGTTACAAGACAATGCAAACACATGTTTCCATGAATTCACCACTATGAAAGGACTGAGTACATACATCTGGTTCAAAATGGAAAAAAAAACAAAGGGTTAAGCATATGCTGTGTAAAATATCTATTAGAACTGTGAGACTTTTGTTGCTATGCAAAATATTTTTCTGGTTTGTTTGACTATTTGTGATTGTATGACTGCTGGCACTTTGATGGGGTTTGAATGGATTATTCAGTTGTGACACCAGGACATCAGGCATTGGCCATCAGTTGGTTATCATATTTTTTTGCTTTCAGCATCTGATGTCAATATAATTGAGATATTGTTTTGGCAGGAATACAGGTGAGTTCATGATGTCCAGGTACAGAGAAGTTGCTGAGATTGTTCTCAGATACCTAGAGCACCGGGATCGGCTTGTTCGCCTTAGCATAACTTCGTTGCTGCCTCGCATTGCTCATTTCTTGCGGGATCGATTTGTTACAAACTATTTAACGGTTTGTGAATTTGGCTTCCTCTTTATTCATGGTAGCCCGTAAACAGGGTTTTTTTGGAGGACAGCATCACACTATGCTTGGATGCACTTACAAGTTGTTATGGTATTATGTTGTGTTCTCTTGCAGATATGCATGAATCATATTCTTGCGGTGCTGAGGCTACCAGCTGAACGTGGCAGTGGATTCATTGCTCTAGGGGAAATGGCTGGTGCTTTGGATGGGGAACTTGTCAACTATTTACCTACGATCATGTCTCACATACGTGATGCTGTAAGCAACTTGATTATGTGGCTGACATATTCTTCTTTCTGAGATTTTACTTCTCTTAATTTGTCATCTTCTACAAGGTTTGGGTATTATATTAATTTACTCTATTTTTATTTCATGGGGAACAATCTTTTTGACCTTAATGCTTTCCACCATTGGTAGATTGCTCCACGTAGAGATAGACCGTCGCTTGAGGCTTTGGCCTGCATTGGAAACATTGCAAAAGCTATGGGTCCTGTCATGGAGCCATATGTACGCAATCTTTTAGAAGTTATGTTTTCTGCTGGCCTCTCCTCCACACTGGTTGAAGCCCTTGAGCAAATAACCATAAGGTACTGCATGATGTTAATTTCTGAAGATGTTTGTTTTAAACTTTTAATTTTATTAAGAATTTCGATAATCTTGTTATTTCAGCATTCCGTCATTGTTGCCAACTATTCAAGACCGGTTGTTGGACTCCATTTCTTTAGTTCTTTCAAAGTCGCATTATTCTCAGGCTAGGCCAGCTGCTGCAATGGCGCGTGTGAGTTCAATGAATGCACCTCAGAAAGTTTCAGACCTTAGTGGTTCAGCTCTAGTGCAACTTGCTTTGCAGACTCTTGCTCGTTTTAATTTCAAGGTTTGTGGAAATTATGTCCCAATTGAAGCATTAGCTGTGTCTTTCATTTCATTTTGCCCTAAAGTTAGTTCTGATCTAGGGCCATGAACTTCTCGAGTTTGCAAGAGAATCAGTTGTTGTATATTTGGATGATGAGGATGGAGGCACACGGAAAGATGCCGCACTTTGTTGTTGCAAATTAATTGCAAATTCATTCTCTGGCATGGCATCTACACAGTTTGGTTCTAGTAGGTCCAATCGATCTGGGGGAAAGCAACGACATCTTGTTGAGGAGGTCTGGATTTATGTATTTTGTATCTATTATTATTTTGTTTTTAATAAATAATATTTTTTGTGCTTGCATGTACAATCTTCATTTTTTTTTTATATTGTTTACTGCAACATATTTCCTCTGGTTTACTTTTCCCTCAATTGCATTTTGTCTGCGAGTAATTTTACAGTGCAGGACAAATACATTACACAAGAAACTTTATTAAGCAACCATACTATTAGAAAGTGTGTTTTATTGAGTTGCATGACACAGCATATGGGCTTGTGGTAGGAGGTGCATTAGATTACTAGAATTGATTTGTGAACATGCTGTTGTGTGCTTAAAAGCAATTGCTTAGGTGGTTTTATGAGATAAGAATAATGGATCACAGCCGATGCTGCTAGCCTAAGCATGCACGGAATTGCCTGTCTTGGATGATTTAGAGCCATTGCTTTAATTATTTAAGGCTCCAGGGCCTATTTTTTAAAACATTATTGAATGTTCTTTTTTATCTACTTATGTTTGTGGTCTAGGATATTGGTTAACTCAATTTCATCCATCCTAGTGTCAAAATTCCGGGAACTTAGACAGATCTTTTATTTATTAAGAATTAAGAAATGGCTATCCCATACCAAATAAAACTGGAAAGAAAGTGGTTAAAAATGAGGGCTGCAAAACCAAGTGCATTCTGGAAAATTTTAAGAAAAACCAAAAGAAAGGGAAAAGAAGCAAAAAATTTGAGTATCTTAATATCGAGCGATAATGTTAACCGGGAAAGAAGTAGAAGAGTGCTTTGCATGTGCTCTGACAACAATATATGGTGCTAAAACAGGAATCATGCTTTCTCTTGCTTTTTCTTAAAATGCAATTTTGTGTTGTTTGAGTGCTATGTTGTTGTTAATGCGTTGTGTTCCTCCTGAAATGTTGAGTTGTTGACCAATGTGGCAGATGATGTGAAATGATCATTATTTCTTGTAAACTGATATGGCACACTCTGCAGCTTGTCGAAAAGCTTCTCATTGTGGCTGTTGCGGATGCTGATGTCACTGTTCGCCATTCTATTTTTTCCTCTCTTCATGGAAATCGAGGGTTTGATGATTTTCTGGCGCAGGCTGATAGCCTCAGTGCAGTTTTTGCTGCTTTAAATGATGAGGTATGTGCATACTCTTGGAAATTTTGCACTGTGATCAAGACTTCTCCTTGTTGACACAATGCCAGCATAGCAGCTTATTTAATTTTCATTTATTAAAGTTTTATATCTCTCAAAGAAAGTATATTTTTTATACTTGCCTTGGATTTCTAATGATATTTTTATGTGGCTTTACTTTTGATTTATTGTTAAACTATTTATATCTGAATTTTTTTTCCAAAGCATGTGATCCTTCTAAGGAAAAATATAATTATTTGTATCTTTAGCTCAGAAGTAGAATGAAAAGGTGCCAATTAACGGTTTTTTTGTGTCTAAAAATTTTAACATGACTGATTATTTGAATTGTTTCATGTTTCTCTTTCTCTGCTTTTTTTATTTTTATTAATTATTATTTTTTATTTTAAATCAGTTAGATTTCCTGGTAACTTTTGCTTTTCTATTTATATATTCTATACATCAATGTCATCTAAGTCGATTTTTGACATCTATTAAATAAATATCTTCCAATGAAGGTCCTGACTTTTTATCTTATGTTTTGGTTTCAATAACTTAATAAATGGGTTTCTTACCTTCTATTTTCAAACATCTCTCTCGTTCATTTGCTTGATAATTAAAAACTGTGCAGATATTTGTAGGGCTGTCTCATATATTCTGAAGAAGCAATTGTGAAGGGATATTAATTTGATATTCTCCTTCCAATTGTGGGTAGATTGTTGATAATACTGCTAGTTTATTAAATGAATGGATATATTTGTGTTCGTAATAAGCAGAAAGAAGACCTAAAATGTGGCTTCTTTGAAGATATGGGGAACTTAATATCTTCTGAACATTTGTCGTTCCCTTTTTCACCATAGGGTTAAATGATCTCATAGATTGTTGGATAGTTGTGGGAGTGGGGATGTTTCCTAAATTAGAAAAGAATGAAAAGTAAGAGTGGCATGTAAGGTTTTGGGACAACTAGAACATTTTAGCATAAAAGGAAGCCCAACAACCATAAATTGAGTGTGTTAGAATCACAGGCTGTAAATGTTAGAATCATAGGCTATGAATGTGGCGATTATGTTTCTATAACAGTAGCATATAATTAGGGATTGTGTTTGTTTCCTTATTTAGCTCAATCTAGGTGTACATAAACCCAATCTTGCTTGAGGGAATAATCAAGCAATTAGCTTCATTGTTCTTCTCTATTATTTCTCTTCTCAATTCTCCATTTCTACATGGTATAAGAGCCTGGTTAGGCCTGAAATTCTCTTTTTTTTTTTTTCTTTTTTCCTCTTCTTTTCTTCTTGGCCAGTCCCTGTTTCTGTATTGTGGCTACTGCCAAAATTTTGGGATCACCTTAGGGTGATCATTTTGTCTCACTGACAGGACCAAGAGTTAGCTCAATCGTTGATCGGTCCTTCTACACAGATCCGGTCGTCGTCCGTTTAGCGAGTGACCTCCACGCACCTCTTCTTTCTTCCAGCTCCGGTTCATGCGCCGGCGCGTGTAAGCGCGTACGGTGGTCCCCTGTGCTCCGGTTACTTCTTTCCGGCGTCGACTCGAGAAGAGGAGTGCAGCCCCGTCCTTTGTTTCTTTCTCCGGAGTGGTTTTCCGGTCTGTCTAGTGGCTTTTCCATTCTGTCCGGTGGTATCTGGTTCTGCCTGGTTATTTTTCAACATTTTCTGGTTCTCTCTTGCTGTTAGCTTCATCTAATCCCTTCCAACATCATGGTTGCTACTGGAGAATCTTCAAACACAGGTTCTAAACCTTTTTTCTCTCCTATCTTTAATTCTCCAACAATTACTATTGTGAAATTACAAGGCAGTAGTAATTATGTGTCATGGGCTGCCTCGGTTGAGCTCTGGTTTATAGGACAAGGTTATGATGACCATCTAGTGAAAAATGCTAGTGATATAGACACAAAAGATAGAAAAACCTGGACCACAATAGATGCACAATTGTGTAGCTTGTTATGACATTCTTTGGATTCTAAATTACTTACTTTATTTCAATCATGTAAAACCTGTTATAAAGTTTGGACAAAAACCCATACGCTGTATATCAATGATATACAGCGAATATATAAAGTTGTGTCTGATCTTGTTCACCTCCAGCAGAACCACCACGATATGGCTAGTTACCTAAGACAAGTGGAAACTTTAAAAGATGAGTTCAATTCTGTTATGCCCATATCTGATAATATCACTACACAAGAACGACAAAGGGATAGATTCTTCATGGTCTTGGCTTTAATAGGATTACGGTATGATCTCGGATCTATACAAGATCAAATTTTGACAAGTCCAACTATTCCCACCTTGGAAGATATCTCTGCACGATTATTGCGTATATCTATTTCTGATACTAATGAAATTGAGACGTCTGTGTTAGTTGTGCAACATCAACAGGGTAATGGTGGTAATAAGAAATGGAAAAATAAAAAATCACACTGTACCTATTGTGATAAGGGTGGTCATACCCGAGAGACTTGTTGGTCACTTCATGGTCGACCACCACAGAATCGGTCCTTCAATACAAACCGTAATGTTGCTCATCTAGTTCAGACTGATGGCGATGGACTCCTTCCATTACCTGATAAACCACCCAATTCCATCACATTGACTGGGTATGACTACAGTGAATATTTGCAATTTCAAGCCGCCAAACAGCAAACTCAATAGCAGTCATTTCATTCTGGCACCTCTACTGCTTGTTTAAACAAAGCAGCACATGCTAATTCATGGGTACTTGACTCTGGTGCTTCTGATCATATCTCTGGTAATGAAACACTTTGCTCTCAAATTTCGTCTCCCTCAAATCTCTCTACTATTACTTTAGCTAATGGATCACAAACTGTGATTAAAGGAATTGGAAAAAACCTCTACCTTCAGTTCTTTTAACCTCAGTTTTATTTACTCCGGAATGTCCTTATAATCTGATTTCCATTAGCAAACTGACAAAACATCTAAATTGCATTGTGTTCTTCTTGGCTGACTTTGTTTTTGTGCAGGACCGACGTACGGGGAAGATGATTGGAGTAGGATATGAGTCACAAGGACTATACTACCTCTCTACACCTAAATCCACCGTTGCTTTCACCTTTGATGCTTCCGCTGAACTCCTTCACAGTCAGCTTGGTCATCCAAGTCTAGCTAAATTCAAACAATTAGTTCCTCGCTTTTCAAATTTATCCTCTTTTGAATGTGAGTCATGTCAACTAGGTAAACAAACTCGTGTCTCTTTTCCTAAGCATGTCAATAATCGGGCCACATCTATGCTTGATATTGTTTACTCAGACATATGGGGTCTCAGTCGTGTTAGTTCTGTTTTAGGTTTTAATTACTTTGTTACTTTTATTGACGATTATTCTCGATGTACTTGGTTATATTTAATGAAAAATCGTTCTGAAATTCTTTCTATTTTCCAAAATTTTTATGCTGAAATTCATAATCAGTTCGGTGTTTCTATTAAAACATTACGTAGTGATAATGCCAAAGAATATTTCTCTCCCTTTTTTTCCCAGTTTCTATCCTCTCAGGGCATCACTCATCAATCATCATGTGCTCATACTCCTCAACAAAATGGAGTGGCCGAACGAAAGAATCGGCATCTTATTGAAACAACCCGTACTTTACTTATTCATTGCAAAGTCCCGCTTCGTTTTTGGGGAGACGTTGTTCTTACAGCATGTTATTTGATTAATCGGATGCCTTCTTCCATCTTGCAACACAAAAGTCCCTATTCTATCTTATTTCCAAATCAAAATGCCTATAGTCTTCTTCTTCGGGTTTTTGGATGTACATGTTTTGTTCATGATCTCACTCCTGGTAAGGATAAACTCCAATCCAAATCAATTAAATGTGTCTTCTTAGAATATTCACGTCTTCAAAAAGGATACCAGTGTTATGACTCAACCACTCACAAGTTCTTTATTTCAGTAGATGTGACTTTTTTTTGAGACCTCTCTATATTTCTCTCATAGTAACATCAATCAAGATTTCCTTCCTGACACTTTACCTGCTCCTATTCTTCCCATTCCAGAGAAAACTCCTTCACGTCCTCTGCAAGTTTACTCTCGTTGCCCTCATCCCCAATTTGTTGTTCTTGATGATGTAGATACACTACCAAGTGACTCTTCTCCTATTCCTGCATCACCTACTACACCGGTCATGCCATCAATAGAGGCACCAATGCCTCCCATTGCCCTTCGTAAAGGTACTCATTTCACTTGCAACCCTCATCCCATTTATAATTTCCTAAGTTATCATCGCTTATCTTCTTCATATTATGCATTTGTCTCAAATTTATCTCATGTTTCTATACCAAAGAATGTTAATGAATCACTATCTCATCCTGAATGGCATGCTGCTATGGTTGATGAAATGATTGCACTTCATAAAAATGGGACTTGGGGATTGGTTTCGTTGCCACCAGGCAAAACTGCTGTTGGTTGTCGCTGGGTTTACACAGTTAAAATTGGACCAGATGGCAAAATTGATCGTTTAAAGGCACGTTTGGTTGCCAAGGGATACACTCAGATCTTTGGACTTGATTATGGTGATACTTTTTATCCTGTGGCTAAGATTGCCTCTATCAGACTTTTTATTTCTCTAGCCGCTATTTATCGCTGACCTCTTCATCAACTCGATATTAAAAATGCTTTTCTTCATGATAAGTTAGTTGAAGAAGTCTATATGGAGCAACCACCTGATTTTGTTGCTCAGGGGGAGTCTGGTCTAGTATGTCGGCTTCGTCGGTCTCTTTATGGTCTAAAACAATCTCCAAGGGCATGGTTGGAAGATTCAGTGCAGTTATTCAATAATTTGGGATGACTCGTAGTGAAGCTGATCACTCAGTGTTTTATAGCCATGGAAATCATGGTAATTACATTTATCTGGTGGTATATGTTGATGACATTGTCATCATAGGTAGTGATCATGAAGGAATTTTTCAACTCAAAAAGCATTTGTTCGAACACTTCCAAACCAAAGATTTAGGGAAGTTGAAATATTTTCTTGGAATTGAGGTGGCACAATCCAAGACAGGCATTGCTATCTCACAAAGAAAATATGCCTTGGATATATTAGAAGAAACAGGTATGTTAGATTGCAAATCTGTGGATACTCCTATGAATCCAAATGTGAAATTTGTTCCTGGATAGAGGGAGCCTCTCAAATATCCTGGTAGATATCGAAGATTGGTTCGTAAGCTTAATTATCTCACAATCACACGACTAGATTTATTCTTTGCTGTGAGTGTGGTTAGTCAATTTCTCCAAGCTCCATGTGATAGTCATTGGGATGCAGTAATCCGTATTCTCAGATATATCAAAGGCAGTCCAGGACAAGAATTGTTATATGAAGACAAAGGTAACTTACAGATAGTGGGATACTCTGATGCAGATTGGGTAGGCTCTCCATCAGATAGACGGTGCACCTCCGGGTATTGTGTTATGATTGGAAGAAATTTGATATCTTGGAAAAGTAAGAAACAAGATGTAGTAGCCAGATCAAGTGCAGAAGCAGAATACCGAGCTATGTTAGCCACATGTGAACTTATATGGCTAAAACAATTTCTCCAAGAGTTGAAATGCGGGAAGACCCAACAAATGAAGTTAATCTGTGACAATCAAGCTGCTCTTCATATTGCTTCTAATTCAGTATTTCATGAGAGAAAAAAGCATATAGAAATAGATTCACTTCATTAGACAAAAGATTGAATCAGGATGTATTGTTACTTCTTTTGTTAATTCAAGCGATTAGTTAGCAGATATCCTAACTAAATCCCTTAGAGATTCTCGAATTGAATAACTTTGTAACAAGTTAGGAGCCTACAACATGTATGCTCGAGCTTGAGGGGGAGTGTTAGAATCACAGGCCGTAAATGTTAGAATCATAGGCTGTGAATGTGGTGATTATGTTTCTATAACAGTAGCATATAATTAGGGATTGTGTTTGTTTCCTTATTTAGCTCAATCTAGGTGCATATAAACCCTATCTTGCTTGAGGGAGGGAATAATCAAGCAATTAGCTTCATTCTCCTTCTCTATTATTTCTCTTCTCAATTCTCCATTTCTACAGCGTGTTAAGTAAAATTTGCATGTATTGTTTGGCAGACTCTTGTCAGGTATTACAGGAGGAAATTTGGAGGAAAAGGAGTCCTAACTGATAAATAATAGAAGGGTGTGTGTGTGAGAGGAATTAGTTAGAAAGTGGTTAGGCAAAGCTGTTAGGAATTAGTTGGAACCAATGCGAGAATATAGGAGTTTGTTAGGAGTCTATTAGGAAGTTGGTTAGGTTGTTAGAGCTGTAACTAATAAACAGAAGCTATCTGAGATGTATAAATCACCCTCCACTATATTCTTGTAATCATTCAAGCATATTAATAAAGTATTAATTTCTCTCACCTAAAATTTCTCTATCAATTCTTTTTCTACACTCTACTCTCTCTCTAAATTCTTCTATTTTCTTCCTAAACTTCTGTAATTTCTCTAAATAAAACTGTTAGGGTTTTACCATACTCTTACATTTGGCATCAGAGCAGCTACGTGAGGTAGATTTACTCTGAATTTACCTTCTAAGCTGTGACACCATGACTAGATTTGTGGTAGTAAACAATGAAGGAATAAGGATGGCAGAATTGGAGGAGCAGTTTCGAGCCCTGTAAGAAACAACTCTAAAGAATATGGCAGAACTTAGAGAATTCAAAGATGAAGTGAGAGAGAACAATAGCAAAAACAATGAGATGTTTGAAGAACTAAGAGGATTCATGAGTAGATTAGCCTGGGAGAAAGGAAAAGTAGTTGTCAACAACAATGAAGGAGGAGAACTGAGGGTTAACAGAGGTTCTGCCTGTGAGGAAAGAGGCTTACTTCCAAATCCTCCAGTAGGTTGGATGGGCAACACCAGTGCTTCTGCATCTCAAGCACATGCATACCCTTTAGACCCAAGAGCTACTACAATCATCTCTGGAGGTAAAAATCCATTTTGTCCAAAAGTTAAATTGTTAACTTTTGATGGGAAAGAACCAATAATCTGGTTAAAGAAATGAGTCAAATACTTTGACATGTGCTAGATTTCTGAAAAACAAAGGGTGGGGTTAGCTAGTTTATACTTGGTAGACAGAGCTGATGCTTAGTTCCAGAACTGGAATAGAGGAGGAACTAGAACATGGGAAGAATTTGAAGAGGCTATGTGTGAAAGATTTGGGGAAGAGAAGGTAGATGAAATTATAGAGGAATTTATGAGGTTAAGATACGAAGGAACAGTAGAAGAATACTTGGACATATTTGAATACTTGAGAATTAGGCTAGAAATATACATGCCTGAATTAAGAGAAGGATATTTTCTATCTGAATTTATGGGAGGATTAAAAGAAGAAATTAGGTTGATGGTGAGGATGATGAAGCCTACTTCTATTTCCAAGGCAGTAGAAATAATAGCCAGGTTAAAGAATTATTAGTAAAAAACCTAGGAACTATCAAACAACCCACTGGACTCAAAAACCTGCAAGCAATAAAACCAGACCCAATTCCTATTCAACATCTCTCACCAATAGACCATCTCCTTATTTTCCCTATCCACCAAAATCCTCAAACCCTGTTAACATCCCAAAACCTGATAACATCACCCAAAAATTACAACCCTTTAATAACACTACCCCTACCATTCTACCCAAACTTACCAGCGCCACTTCAAAGACCTTTCCTCCACCTCCATCACTCAAACAAAAATCCAACAAGAACCTATTACAGATGTGGGGATAGGTACTTCCCTGGTCATCAGTGTAAACCAAAGACGTTGGCAGCCCTCTCTTCTGAATTAGAACAAGAGGCAAAAGTGGCAAATGATGAAGTTATGAATGATGAAGGGGTGTTAGATGAGGGATTGGAATTATCAGTTCTTGCTATTGAAGGAAGCCAAGGAGCAGAAACAATTAAAATTGTGGGCAACCATTAGAACTTGCAGCTAGTTATTTTGATAGACAGTAGGAGCATCAATAGTTTCATAGATCAAAGAATAGCTGAGGAACTTAAATTGGCTTTAATAAGATACCTGCAATTGCAATGAAAGTTGCAGATGGAAGGAATTTGAATTGTAACCATCACTGCCAGGCCTTTAAATGGAGGATGCAATCTCAGAATTTTTCTTTTGACAAGAGTTTTAGAACTTGGAAGCTTTGATACGATAGTTGGGGTAGATTGGTTAAGAAGTTTGAACCCAATTTTTATTTGATTTTGAATACTCCAGCATTGCATTTTACTTGAATGAGAAGCAAGTGACTCTTAGGGGAATTTGTCAAGATAGTATTTGGAAGGGAACCAATAGGATAGTGAGCAAAAGAGGGCAGGACTTTCAAACACCCTTGTTTTGTATCTCTCACTTTGAAATTACATCAGATCAAACTCAACAAAATGAGACAGTAACACCTCAACCTGACACAGACCCGTTACTATTATTGGATACCTACAAAGTTGTATTTTTAGAACCCAAACACTTGCCAACATTTAGGAGTCACAATCACTTCATACCCCTACTACCAAACACCCAACCCATTAACATAAGATCCTATAGATACCCTCATTTCCAAAAACAAGAAATTGAGAAATTAGTAACAGAAATGCTTCAATCTTTTGTGATTTAGCCTAGCACCAGCCCTTTCTCTTCTCCTGTCCTATTAGTAAAGAAAAAAGATGGTACTTGGAGGTTTTATGTAGATTATAAGAGGTTGAATGACCAAACTATTAAGGACAAATTTCCTATACCCATTATTGAGGATTTATTAGATGAATTACATGGGGCAACTCTTCTCTAAGCTAGACTTAAGGTCAAGATATCACCAAATAAGAATGCAGCATGAAGATATCCATAAGACAACCTTTAAGGACACACCATGGAGACTTTGAGTTCACTGTCATGCCTTTTGGGCTAACTAATGCCCCAACAACCTTTCAAGCCTTCATGAACCACATCTTTCAACCTTACCTAAGGAAATTTCTTATGTTATTTTTATGATATCCTAGTTTATAGCAGGACTTGAAAGGAGCATTTGCAGCACCTAACAACTGTATTTCAAACACAGAGAGACCAAAACCTGTATGCTAAACTCTCCAAATGTTCTTTTGCTAAAAAATAAATAGAATACTTAGGTCACATCATTTCAGGAGCAGGGGTTGCTACTGACCCAAGGAAGATAATGGCTATGAAAGCATGGCCGACACCAACCACAATAAAAGAATTGAGGGCTTTCTTGGGATTAACAGGATACTACAAGAAATTCATCCACCACTATGGCATTCTAAGCAAACCATTCACTGGTCTACTTAAAAAAGATGCTTTTAAGTGGACTTCAGAGGCGCAACTGACTTTCCAAAACCTCAAGGATATGATGAGTCAAGCACCTGTTTTCGCTTTACCTAATTTTTCCTAGCCCTTCACCATAGAGACAGATGCTAGTAATTGGGGAATGAGAGCAGTATTACAGTGTCAGGGGCATCCAATTGCCTTTATTTCTCATGCTTTTGGACCAAGAAGTAAATCCCTATCAGTTTATGAGAAGAAATTGCTAGCTATTACTTTTGCAGTCACCAAGTGGAGACACTATCTAGAGCAGGGTTAGTTCTTTATTAAAACTGACCATGAAAACATCAAATACTTACTGGCACAAAGGTTCTACACCACCTGCAACAGAAGGGGATTTCTAAGCTTTTACGCTTAGATTACAAGATTTTATACAGAGTGGAAAATAAGGTGGAAGATGCACTTTCCA
Source organism: Aleurites moluccanus (assembly GCA_948193065.1). Lineage (NCBI taxonomy): Eukaryota > Viridiplantae > Streptophyta > Magnoliopsida > Malpighiales > Euphorbiaceae > Aleurites > Aleurites moluccanus. The sequence goes on along the minus strand of CANXYC010229364.1, from coordinate 33,710 downwards.
GAAGGCCAGCTTCATCACAGTAGCCCCCAGTATTGCATATTCCCTGCACTCCCAAATTCTACCTACCTGGATGAAAAATATATCCAGTACTTATGAACAGGATGACTGGGCTTCCACCCTAATTAAGCAACTTGTAGTAGACAAGAAAATTCATCCAGGATTTCAGCTTAAAAATGGGGTATTGATGTACGAAGGCAGATTATACATAGGCACTACTACTACACTCAAGTAGCAACTTACAGAAAGTTACCACAGAAGTGCATTAGGAAGACATTTTGGCGTTTAAGCCACCCATGCTAGATTACAAAAACCTTTTTTTTGGCCTGGGATGTTGAGAAGTAAGAGAATGGATTCAGAAATGTGAAGTCTGTGTTATATGCTGGCCTAAACACTGTGCTTTCCCTGGATTATTGCAACCCTTGCCCACACTATCCCAAGCCTGGCAGCATATTTCTATGGATTTTACAGGACAATTGCCTAAATCAAAAGGGAAAGATATTGTTTTGGTGGTGTTATGCAGATTCACAAAATATGCACACTTCCAGCCCCTAGCCCATCCATTTAGTGCCACATTAGTAGCTCAAATATTTCAAAATGAAGTCTTTAAACTTCATAGAGCTCCCCAAACAATTGTATCTTATAGAGAGAGGATTTTTACCAATCTCTTATGGAAGGAGCTTTTCAGCCTGCTAGGTACTACACTAACCTATAGCACAACATATCACCTCCAAACTGATGGCCAAACAGAAATGGTAAAACAATTGCATGACTCATTTACAGCCTAGAGCATGGTGCAAATGGCTGCCTTTGGCTGAATGATGGTGCAATTCTTCCCGGCTATCAAAATGTCTCTATTTGAAGCCCTTTATGGTTACTCTCCACCATTCCCACCAGTTTTACCCCCTGAACCCTTCAAAGTTGCAGCAGTAGGGGAACTTCTCCAGCACAAACAACAATTGCTGGAAATCCTCAAGGAGAATTTAGCAATAGCACAAAATAAGTTGAAGCAACAAGAAGACAATAACAGGACTGAAAGGGAGTTTCAAGTAGGAGATTGGGTTTATTTGAAACTGCAACCATATTGGCAGACTTCCATAGCTCTAACACAATCTGAAACTGTCTGCAAAATACTATGTGCCATTTCAAATACTGGCCAGGATTGGTAAAGTAGCTTACATGCTACAATTACCACCTTCTACATTCATTCATTCAGTTTTCCATGTGTCTTTGCTCAAGGAGAAACTAGGGGAGGCAATCACGCCTTTGCTGAATCTTCTAACTATGGAAGAAGACTTGACTGTGGTAGAGCTAGAGAAGGTTTTAAAAACCAGAATTATCACTAGAGATTAGAAAGACATTCTACAAGGCCTAATCAAATGGAGAAACTTGCCTACTGAAGATTCCACTCGGGAAGATTATTCTTTTATCTCTGCTCAATTTCCTGCTTGTTCTCTTTCTTGGGGTCAAGAAAGAACTGATGGAGAGGGTGTTGTCACATATTACAGGAGGAAATTTAGAGGAAAAGGAGCCCTAACTGATAAAAGGGGGGAAAATTAGTTAGGAAGTGGTTAGGCAAAGTTATTAGGTATTAGTTGGACCAATGCGAGAATATAGGAGTTCATTAGGAGTCTGTTAGGAAGTTGGTTAGGTTGTTAGAACTATAATTAATAAATAGAAGCTATTTGAGATGTATAAATCACCCTCCACTATATTCTTGTAATCATTCAAGCGTATTAATAAAGAATTACTTTCTCTCACCTAAAATTTTTTTCTCTCTCTCTATCTCTACTCTCTAAATTCTTCTCTTTTCTCCCTAAACTTCTGTAATTTCTCTAAATAAAACTGCTAGGGTTTTAACAAACTCTGACAACTCCCCAGGCCCAATGACAGCATAAATCATAAACTTTGCAACAATGTTCAATACATACCTATTATGTAATTGATTTTAGTCATTGTGGTTTTTTTAAATTAATTCAAAATAGTGCTGACCGCAACTGATACACTTTGATTGTGATATACGGACTTGTCTAGACTGCAACCACAATTTATACCTACACTTATAGTTAAGGTCTTCTTATTTGCTATTTTACTGTTTATAAATATTTTGAGTAATTGCAAAGTTTTGCATGTGTACGATTTTAGCTGTCACATGCCACAACTCTGTGATGTGTTCTCGACTGTGCTTGCTTGTCTGTATATATAGCAGTTTATGTGTGTTTATGTGGACAATAAGTATTTGGACATAATGTTTTTCTCAGCTGCATTGGAGGTGCTCTACCTGGTTGCATTCTGTGCAACCTATTTAGTAAAGTGCATGTTTCTTTGCTGAATGATGTTATAATTAATATGGTTTTTGTCCTCTTTCTTTGCATCCTTATCTCATGAATTTTGTAAAAATTAAAATATTTCTTTTCTATAAGGATTTTGATGTTAGAGAATATGCAATATCTGTGGCTGGGAGATTATCGGAGAAAAATCCTGCATATGTTCTTCCAGCACTTCGTCGTCATCTGATACAATTGTTGACCTATCTTGATCAAAGGTGATGTGTTTATCATCATGACTGCTATCTTAAAAACTGTAGTTAGATTTTACTATAAGATTTTGGTTTGGACAAACTAACTACTATCTCTTTCTACAAGTTCTAGAAGCATCTGAATTTCTTGCAATGTCAGCAGTGCAGACAGCAAATGCAGAGAAGAAAGTGCAAAATTATTGGGTTGTTTAATACGAAATTGTGAACGATTAATACTTCCATACATTGCGCCAATACACAAGGTTTGATTTGTATATGATGTTTATATTTTATTTATTTTACTTAACTCGTTAATAATGGCAATGGCTTATTTTCCAGGCACTTGTGGCAAGACTTATTGAGGGCACTGGAGTAAATGCAAATAATGGCATCATTAGTGGAGTTCTTGTAACTGTTGGAGATCTTGCTAGAGTGGTGTGTAAACTCCTGCTTTATGCATATCTTATCTGCTTCATACTGTATTCTGAGCCTTTGTTTTCTATTGACAATGAGGAGGAATTCTGTTTTCTTTTGGCAGAGGATTGGTGGGGGTGATTGGATTTGGAAGTGTATATATTTTGATGCGGGAATGTATTGATTAATTTGCATTTTCATTTATGACATATTTGGTTGAGAAGAATATAAGTTGTTCATTAACAACTGATGTTTGAACTCCATTGTTTATGGTAATTCATTTGGCTGCTTGTCTTTTGTTCTGTGAATAACGATTATTTGGTTTTCCAGAATAATTGCTGGCATGAAATACTTTGTACTCTTTCGACACTCTCTGTTACTAACATGAATAATAAACTTCTGTATGCTAGTAAAGGACAATCTTAGACACCAAGTAGAATCCACTCTCGCATCCATACTTCTGAAAAAATTAAATTAAACAGTTATTCACTTTCGAAAAAAATATATATTTTAGTTCTTGTGTTACATTTTTATCATCACCTTTTAAGTAAAATAATTAGCTCTTGTGTTACATTTTAATCATCACCTTTTAAGTAAAATAACACTCTAGTCCTTGCCTTTTATTTTTTTAGGGATTGAAAAGCCATTTCATACGAAATTCAGCAATGAAATTGTTGTTTAAATCTTGGGGACTATATGGTATTTTAATAGAGGGACCAAAGTGTAGTGAAATTGACAAGTTGAAGACAGTTAAATCATTTTTGAAAAACGAAGGATTTTATTGTTTAATATGGCTAAACCTCAGGGGATTTTAATAAGTTGCTCAAAATTTATGTAATCCATGATGTTGAAGCAAGTCTATTTGGTAAATATCTTAGGTGCAATCTAAGCTAGTGTCTAATGATTGTTGTTTTTTTTTTTTTTGAACTTTGCTAAGCATCATAATGTGATTGCATATAATAGTAGCATATTTTTTCTCGGCTTACTATGGTGTATTATTTGGTTGATTTGCTTTGTGATGCTTATTTAGGGCGGTTTTGCTATGAGGCAATACATTCCAGAACTTATGCCATTGATTGTTGAAGCTTTATTGGATGGAGCAGCAGCTGCAAAACGTGAAGTGGCTGTTGCAACTCTTGGTCAAGTTGTTCAGAGTACTGGGTATGTGAAATGCTTCTTGTGTTGCTTTTATATCAATACTAGTTGTGAGCTTGCGTTTTGCGTTAGTTTTTATCATATTCTTTTTATTTAATTTATATTTTTTAAAAATATTTAATATATGCTAATCATATTATGATTGTATTAAATTTAAATATTATCTTATGATAATTATGAATATTAGTATGAAAATATATGGGCCTAGTTTTTTTTATATATGAGCCAATTGAAAGATTGATAAAAAGATATTAAAAATATTAGTCAGCATAAACTTTAATTGGTACCTGCAAAAATATAATGTCATGTGGAAAAAAAAAAATTAATGTGGTGGTTTCATATAAAAGAGTTATTTAACACATGGTGAAAGTTCTTAAAAGAGTTGATTGACATATGGCAAAAAAAAAAGAATTTCAAATAAGTCTTGAACTCAGCTTATATATATGCATTAGTATTTTATTATGTCTATATTTCCTTATTTTGATGTGGATGTATTAATTTGGGTGGAATGTTGTTTCCATGGAAAAAAAAATGTGAGATTCCTTCCATGTTTGTTTGGGAAGTAGTTTGATTATTTGTGTCAAAACTGGTTGTTTATTCTATTTTCTTGGTGAGTTAGACTTAGTTTACTGGTTGTTTAAATGCCAAGAAAGTACCAAACTCAGGATGGCTTGTAAACTAATGTGTTGATTAATGTAAAATAAACTAGGAAGTTATGAGGCAATTAGGGTTTGCAAGGGGGTACAATTGTTTAGGGATCAAAATAAAAAGAGCAAAGCCATAAATTCAGGCTTTTTGCTTGCGGATCCGGTGAATAGCATTTGTGAGCAATAATAAGAGGAAAATTTAGGGTTCTTTTCTTCGAGGCTATTTAATAGGGAAATAAATTAAGGACTAAATGGGAGGTTTTCTTAAGGTTTGATGGGAAGAATGTCAGATCCATATCATATCAAAATCTTCCCACAAAGTTGAAGATGCTGCAGGAATCATGATAAGTGAGCTGGAATTTGCTTTGGCTAAGCTAATTCAAATATTTTTGTCTGAATCAAATACACCAGCTTTCCAAAATTTGGAACCCAGTAGAACTGAAATTTCTTTGCAACTGACTTAACTGACCTGAGCGATGCAAATGTGGTTGTCAGTTTATCAGCTCTTGCTGCTATTGTCTTCTATGTATATTTCATCACTGTTGCTCAATCACGCAAAACTCTACTGTAGCAACAACATTGCCAAAAAATAAACACAGCTTAACCTCTCACCTCATTTGCGATACTCAGAGATATATCATTGCATGGATAGTTGAATAAGAGTGAGAACCTTATATACCAATCCTCCTAATCAAAGGCATAGAGTGATTTCCTGAATATAAGTTGGGGTTTGGTGTGCAAGCATGGAGAGAGTACAAGTGGGTAGATATTAAAATCAGTGTCTAGATTGTCAATAAAGGAGATAGTTGGTTTCAAATGAGAGAGAGAGAGAGAGAGAGAGAGAGAGAGAGAGAGAGAGAGATGATGGAATTGAACAGTGTGATAGTAGCAAATAAGATTTGGGAAGGTGGAAAATGACTCGGTGGGAAATTCAAGAAATTTTTCTAAATAATTCATATAACAAAGCTTGTAATGATGTACAAATCTGCTTTTCTACAACTACGTATTTGGGACCATTTATTCATGGATGCAGTTGCTGAAAGTATGCATTTCAAATACTGTATTATGTCTGTTTGGTACAAGTGTTCAACATAAGTTTTTATGTTTTGATAAACCAAAAGATTGTAGCATTGAATAAAGTTGTAAGACTTGCACTTCCAAAAAGTAGGCATTGCAATTCTGACATGTTAACATTACTTGCAAAATTTATTATGCTCTTTAGTATTCCATTAACGCTACAAGACTTTGTATTTGGCTTCATGGGTGTTCTATTAATGATCTCTTTAGAGGGTTTTCTTTAACTGAACTTTTGTGGGATTTATAGTTCTTTTAATCTTTGTAAGTCTTTTTTTAAATTGTTCTTTTTTCTTTTATCAGGCTTCCTTATCCATCTTTTTCCATAAATAAATATATAAATATATATAATCCCATTGATAGTCTGGTTTGCTTCCTACTTAAATTGGATAGAAACCCAAGATTGCTTATATTTGCATCATTACTCTTTTCTGCAAGACAAATTTCATGATACTTGTTTTCTGACATGTTAACATTACTTGCAAAATTTATTATGCTCATTAGTATTCCATTAATGCTACAAGACTTTGTATTATGCTTCATTGGTGTTCTATTAATGATCTCCTTAGAGGGTTTTCTTTAACTGAACTTTTGTGGGATTTATAGTTCTTTTAATCTTTGTAAGTCCTTTTTTAAATTGTTCTTTTTTCTTTCATCAGGCTTCCTTATCCATCTTTTTCCATATATAAATATATATAATCCCATTCATAGTCTGGTTTGCTTCCTACTTAAATTGGATAGAAACCCAAGATTGCTTATATTTGCATCATTACTCTTTTCTGCAAGACAAATTTCACGATACTTGTTTTTAATTTGTGATTATTTGTAGATTAACAATCTATGGAATTAGACATTGTATTATTATGCCCTATAGCCCTGAAAAGTTAACTCTAAACTTCCTGGTGAATGACCCAAATTTGGAAATAATTTTAACTCTTGAGATAACCAGGATTGTGAATAGAGTTGCAGGAGATGGGGCTTGTGCAGAAAGACTGTAGATACGTTTTGAAGTGAACCATGTTCTATTTACTCTCTGTTTTTTCATCTCTTGCCTATCATATTCCCTGTTTAAGTTTAAACCTGTAAATTCTGATTTTTTTTTTTCCTAAGGTGCCTGAGATTGATAGAATTATGGTCTGCATTGAACAAGGCTTAATGGCTTATTCATTTATCCTTACTATTGGATACTTCTGCTGTACCTTTATGCAAGAAAGTTTATTCTCAAAGCCATAAAATAAGATAGGCCAGGTTTACTTGATAATAGCTGCAGTATGAGGATAATACTAGCATTGGAAGCCAGGCTGCAGTGAGATATTTGCTTCCATTTTTGGAATATTTTAATGTGATTTTTTTCTAGATCCATTTTTATGAGGTACATGGTTTCTTTTAGTACATTATTCATATGTTTTCCCCTTTTTACTGGCAGGTATGTCATAACTCCTTATAATGAGTATCCGCAGTTACTTGTCTTACTCCTGAAATTGTTGAATGGTGAGCTGATGTGGTCCACTAGACGTGAAGTTCTAAAGGTAGCTGCATATCTACTAAGATCCTTGGATATGTTCATATTCTATAGATGTATTTAATGCAAAATTTTCTTGGTTTCACCAGGTTCTAGGTATCATGGGAGCTTTGGATCCTCATGCACATAAGCGAAACCAGCAAAGCTTGCCTGGATCACATGGAGAGGTTACTCGTGCAGCCAGCGATTCTGGCCAGCATGTTCCTTCGGTTGATGAGCTACCTTTGGACCTTTGGCCATCTTTTGCAACATCTGAAGATTATTATTCCACGGTAGTTCTTCAAAATTACATCCATCATTCTTCTCATTCCTGCTTGTTATAATAATTTTTTGGTCTGATTAATTCAGGTTGCTATTAATTCTCTCATGCGAATTCTTAGGGACCCTTCTCTTGCTAGTTACCACCAAAAGGTGGTAGGATCTCTCATGTTCATATTTAAGGTAAATTACATGACAAATGCTATTTCATATCTTTGGTAACATCATATTTTGAATATTGTATTCATTATCTTTCTATCTTCTTTTTTGCTCTGCGAGGATAGTCAATGGGCCTTGGTTGTGTTCCATATTTACCAAAGGTTAGTGCATTTATTAATTTTCAGATGTACTTGTCTATCTCTCCCCTCCATTCCAAAATATTCTTTTATTTTTAGGTGTCTTTTTGCTGGAACCTTAGGAGCATATTTGCAAAGGATTAAGTATCATGTGAAACTGCTCCATCCCATCCACCGTTTCCCTGTTTTGTGCATGTGTGATTGTGAATTTGCCTTTCTTCCTTTCTCCTCTCTTTTATTTCCTTTCTATGGGAAAGAAGTTGTTTATGTGGGATAACATATTATGTCAAATTACTGCCTTCCTTGCCCTGTCTCTGTTGCAGTCTGTGCATTTCATGCACATTTATTTATTTTTATAGAGTTTCTTTATACCATGGAGTTGCTTGCCTTTCTTGGTGCTAACTTATTGGTTTCTTTGTGGAAACTCGTCCTGTTACTTTTGCAGCTTGTTGCAATGTCTACCCTGTTTCTTAAGTTAGTATATTCTTTTTTATATTAGATAAACTAAATTTTTTTTTTCTGATTCTTAGATAAACTAAAATTTTTAATTGCAGAAACAGATATTGGAATTTAGGAAAATATTATGTTACAAAGGTGGAGCCATGGAGGTGTCATCAATGTCCATATCTATTGTTAAACTAAAACTTGAAAAGTTTTTAGATCACTGAATTTGAAAACAGCTGTAATGTTAAGTTCTGTTATTCTAAAAGGATTTCTGGAGTTGCAGATGCTATTACCACTCGGCTATAATAATAATCATCATGGCCAATGCTTCATTATTTTTCATTTTCCTCTTAAGCTTTTTAGCTAGGAAAAAAAAGTCTCAAATTCTTCTTGGCTAACAAAATCAAATGTTTGAATTTAATTTTTACGTACATCCATTAGAATGCTTGCAAAATGTAATGTAAAACTAGCAATTTTCTAGCCTTCTATTTATTTATTTTATTTTGAAACTAGTTGTTACAATAGTATATATTTTATATATATACTCTAAAGTGTTCTGCAATTTGATTCCATGACATAGTCAGAAGTTAATGGGTGTAAAGTTTATCTTGTTTTACATTTAGAAATATTCTAGAATTTATGGTTTAAGCTTAAATTTGAATTTTGGGGTTTGATCGAGTTTGCATCTCATATGTTGGCGTATGAATTTGATTTATGTGTGAGTTAAGAATGCTATTAAACTAGCTTCTCTTTTGAATTTTCTTTTCAACTTCTTTAAAATTAGGTCAAGGGCTGGAGGCACCCTTGTTTTTAATTTGAAAAAAATATCTAGAAATTCATTGAAATTATTAATACCACAATGATGTAGTGAACATATGTGTTAGGGGCAATTTGCTTGTCCCAAAAATTAAAAGGAAATTTAGAATTTCTCGTCTCCGATAGTCATAAATGACTAAGTGTTGAAATTCTGCAGTGGTCTAATTATGTTTTGACCATAATAATAATTGAAACCATGTTGTGAACCTCATTCATGAGGTTGGATAATCACTTTGTGGTTGCTTAATATTATTTTTGGGAGCTATATTTTCTTAGATACATCATACAATCTTGCTTCCGTTTTATTCAGTTAAAATGTGGGTTTTTCTTGTCCTCTTTTATGTAGGTTTTGCCTGATCTCTTTCACACTGTTCGTACCTGTGATGATTATCTCAAGGACTTTATAACATGGAAGCTCGGAACTCTAGTGTCTATAGTGCGCCAGGTGAATTACAATTTCACAAAATTCTTAAACGTGTGCTGCTTTTAGGGGTTGTTATGATGATGTATGGTGTTTTAATGTGCTTCCGCAGCATATTCGTAAATATCTTCCAGAGTTGCTGTCTCTAATATCTGAATTATGGTCATCCTTTAGTTTGCCTGCTACTAATTGCCCTGCTCGTGGCTTTCCAGTAAGTTAAACTTTTTTCTTCCTTTGTTTTTACCTTTACTGTGTACGATAACCTTATATTGTGAGACTAATACTTGTCAGGTTCTGCATCTAGTGGAACAACTTTGCTTGGCTCTCAATGATGAGTTCAGAACACATCTTCCTGTTATTCTTCCGTGTTGTATTCAGGTTCTAAGTGATGCAGAACGGTGTAACGATTACTCCTATGTTCTTGACATACTTCATACACTTGAAGTTTTTGGTGGTTAGTGCTCTTTCTTGACATACTGCATACACCAGAAGTTGATTTGTGTGCAACTGCAGAATCCATTAATTAATTTGGAGTGTTATAGGATTAATATTGAACTGCACAATCTGTATCTGATGAGAAGGCACTTAATACGGAACCACTTATTGTAGTAACTCTAAAACAATTCTAGCATTTAGTTTGTTCCTTTGAGAAAATAAACTCACCTGCTAATGTAAAGCAAAAATTCACATGCTAAATTGGCTCATCAGGTGGGATTTCCAATCATGAAGATTGATTGGTTACCGACTAGGTAACCTTGCATTTGAATGGACATTGTTGGGTATTTCTGATAAGGATATTACTAGTGATTAGTTTTAAGTGGAAGTTCTATTTTGTGACAGCAACAGCAAAGATATAGGATAATAAATTGAGTAAAGTTTTGAACAGGCATGTGTGCTGAAAGTTTACAAGGAATAATACATGTACTGAGATCATAAGGAAAATTATGGCTCATCAAATTTATGATATTGGCTGCATCACTTAGTTCAAGATTTTAAATTTGGTGCCACGAGAGGCACTGCACCTTTTTTTTTTCTATTAAAAAAAAAAATTTAATAGAGGGGAAGAGAAGAGAGAATCCTTAGGCTCCAACCTTTGGAGCTCAAGTTACTAGAGAAGTATTATGCTTTTTGGGACTCCGTATTTTCCAACATTTAAAGCATTTCTCATCACACCATTGTAGGGACACTGGATGAGCATATGCATCTGCTTCTTCCTGCACTTATTCGATTGTTTAAAGTGGATGCTTCAGTGGATATAAGACGGGCGGCTATCAAAACGTTGACAAGATTGATCCCTCGTGTGCAGGTGGGCTTTGTAAACCTGAAATTTTTACAGTCAATGCTTTTTTAGAATGTTCTTTTTTTTTTTTTTAAATTACATCTTCTGTGTTGTTAATAAAGATAGAACTGTTATCTAAATCATTACTCTGTAAAATTTGTTGAAGAACATCCAGTCAACATATGCTAAATATGTCATAATGTTGGGAAAATTGAAATTGATTTCTGAAACATAAGAAAATGAATGCATACATACACATTTGCTTATCATGTGGATAATTTTTCTTGCTATATATATTTTTTGGGTAAATGACAAAAAAGCACTCTGTGATTTGGGCTATTTTCACTTCAGGGTCTGAAATTTTTTGTGACAAAGCGGAATCCTGTTAGCATTTTAGGGTCCACTGGGTCAATGCCATTAGTTAATACTGATGTGACACTGATGTGGCACATATGGACCCCTTGGCACTGACGTTGTGCTGACATGGATTTTTAATTTTTAATTTTTAATTTATTTAATTTATTTTTGAATTTAATTATTTAATATTATCTGAATTATTTTTTATTTATGTTTTTTATATTTCTATATTTATTCAAGATATTTTTAAATAAATCTATGTATTAATTGATATTATTTTTATTTTTTATTTTTTAAACAATTTCAATAACTTATTTATACTAAATTTGTATGTTTAGAAATTTTTTATTAATTCAAAAATTTTTTATAGTTGAATTTTTTAAAAGAAAATTGAAATTTATAAAGCAAATTCATGTTGGTAGTTAAAGTAAATCAGGTTGTTTTTGCTTAATATGAATAAATTAAAAATTAAAAAAATTAAAAACGAAAAATTTAAAAATTAAAAGTCCACGTCAACGCCATGTGTCCATATGTACCACATAAACATTATTTGACGACGTTAGTTTCCTGGACTCTTAAAATGCTAATGGAATAAATTCCAAGCCTCGTTTTGGTGCAAAAAATTTCACAGACCGTGAAGTGAAATTTGCCCAAACCACATGGTACTTTTTTGTATTTAACCTTTTTTTTTTTTATCAGGTAACTGGCCATATTTCTTCTCTTGTGCATCATCTGAAGCTGGTCTTGGATGGGTAGGTCTTTACTTCCCTTGCATGTATGGAAAACTCACTTTTCTTTTTATTTAGTTGTGTTATTGTATTTATTTGTGGCTTGGAAAATAAAATACTTTCCTTTTTTTTTTTTGGTTAGCGTTCATTTGTGCCCTACAAGATACTTTGTCAAATTGCATGGAGCTTAAATTTATGCAACAATCTTAGTCTTTAATTGTTGTTTTCCCTTGAGATTTTCATGCCTTTGTTGTACTTTTCTAGCTGTTGCAATAAGTCAAACTTATCTTAATTATTTATATTATTATTGTTAATGGTAACTATGGTAATTGTTAATATATATAAATGTATAAAAGGAAACTAGAATCTGTATCCTTTATTGTAGCTTGATTTTAAGAGTAAAATTAGGTTACCTTTCCAATTTTAGATTTCCTCCTCTTGTATAATTATATGTACAACTGATTCAATAATATTGATTCAAATTCTCTCATAAACTCTGATTGATTTTATGGTATCAGAGCCAGCTCTACACTCCCTCAACCTGTGCTCTTACGTCAATTCAGTAGCTATGTGTCAGTAGGGACTGGTATATGTGTGAATCTAAAATCTAAATCTAAATCGACCATTTGTTATCTTGGTTATCGTCCTTAGTAGTCATGTATCAGTAGGGCTTGGCACGTGTGAATCTAAAATCTAAATCGGCCATTTGTTATCTCGGCCATTGATCCTCAGTCATTTATTATCTCGACCATTGGCTCTTAGTATGTTGTTCCACATGCTAGTTAAGAGCCTAGCACATGTTAAGAGGGGATGTTAGAGTTAAAAATCCCATATCAAATAATAAAAAAATATATAATGGACTTATAAATGAGTGAATGATGAATCTAGTAAAAGCCAATTATTTTTGTGCAAGTGGGTTCTAACATTTGCCCACTTATAAGTCCATATGTGTATGGATCCATGGACTTTGACATGGTATTAGAGTTTCATGTCCAAACAAGCTAAATCTTGAGACCCATGATCAAGCTTCCATTGAATAGATGATGCCAGTTCGGACCGAAACTAAAAAAGAGATATCAGTATATCCATTTGCGAGCAAGTGTCAACTGCTTGTTGATGTTGGGCTACGAGTTAAGCTCGGTTCCACTTGAGGGGATGTGTTGGAAAAAGTATCCTACATCGAATGATAAGAAAATATAGAAAGAACTTATAAGTGAGTGAGCATTGACCCTAGCACAAGTCAATTGGTTTTGTACAAGTGGGTTTCAACATTTGCCAATTTTAAGCCCACATGTATATAGGTGCATGTACTTTAACTTGTGTCTCTCTCTCATTTCATATCCTCTTTAGACTTTATTTCTATTACAAAAATTATTGTTGAAATCTTGTCTCATCCTGATTGGTGTGCTGCTATGATAGTGGAAATGGTAGATTTAGATACTGATGGTTCATGAGATTTGGTATCTCTTACTTCAGATAAGAAAGTTATTGGTTGTAAATGGATGTTTTTGGTTAAAGTTAATCCTGATGGTTTTGTAGCTCGTTTAAAAGCTCAACTGGTTACAAAAGGATATGCTCAAACTTATGGGTTGACTACTCAGATATATCCTCCTCTGTTGCTAAATTAGCTTCTGTCTAGTTGTTTATATCTGTGGCAGCCACTTACAATTGGTCGTTGCATCAATTGGATATTAAGAATGCTTTTCTTCATGGTGACCTTCAATAGAAAGTCTATATGGAGCAACCTCCTGGTATTATTGCTCAGGAGGAGTCTAGTAAGGTTTGTAGGCTTAGGAAATCATTATATGGTTTAAAATAGAGTTCTTGAGCTTAGTTTGGAAAATTTATTGAGGTAATTCAAGAGTTTGGGATGCATAAACATAAATGTTATCATTATGTGTTCTATAAATAATCTACAGCTGGTCTCATTTTATTGATAATATATGTCGATGATATTGTCATCGCTGGAAATGATAATGCTGGCATTCTATCTCTTGAATCCATTCTGCAAATGTTAAAGTACTTCTTGGGAATTGAAGCTTCAAGATGTAACAAAGGCATTTTCTTGTCTCAAAGGAAGTATATTATTGATTTATTGATAGAAACTGAGAAATTAGGTGCAAAGCCTTGCAATGCACCAATGACTCTAAATCTACAACTTACTGTAGATGATGGTGAGTTATTTTCAGATCTTGAGATGTATAGAAGATTGGTTGGGAAATTGAACTGACAGTGACTCGTCCTGATATTGTGTACTCTGTTAGTGTAGTGAGTCAGTTTATGTCCTCTCCGACTATTTGGCATTGGGTCAAATTTTATGCTACTTAAAAGGAGTTCCAGGTCGTGGTCTGTGGTATACTAATCATGGACATACAAATATTGAATGGTTTGTAGATGCAGATTGGGCAGGTTCTAAGGTAGATAGGAGATTGACTGCTGGATACTGTGTTTTTGTGGGAGGAAATTTAATATTATGGTGAAATAAGAAGCAAAATGTAGTCTCTCGATCCATTGTTGAATCTGAATATAGAGCTATAGCACAGTCTGTCTGTGAGGTTATGTGGATACATCAATTATTAGATGAAATTGGTCTGAAGACCTCCTTTTCTGCTAAATTATGGTATGATAATCAAGCTGCTCTTCATATTGTTTTGAATCCTGTATTTCATGAACAAACAAAATATATTGAAATAGACTATCATTTTGTTCGTGAAAGCTTTAACAAAAAATCATCTCTACTGAACATATCAAAACAAGGGAACAACCAGGGGATATTCTTACAAAAGCTCTTAATGGAGCTCGAGTTGTCTATATTTGTAATAAGCTAGGTATGATTAATATCTATGCTTCAGCTTAAGGAGGAGTGTTAATGTACATAAATGTATAAAAGGAAACTTGAATCTGTATCCTTGATTTTAGATTTCCTCCTCTTGTATAAATATATGTACAACTGATTCAATAATATTGATTCAAATTCTTTCATAAACTCTGATTGATTTCAGTAATTATGCTATCAAGCACATTTAATAATTAACAGCTAAAAAATAAATTTCATCAAACTTGCTTAAAAAATTTAAGTGCTGATCATTTTCACTTTAAGTGCTTAATATGGGTTATCAAACACACCTTGCTACTCCAAAACAAAGAAAAGTGAACATAACTCAAATTTTCATTTTACTTTTGCCCCGCTCATAAATCTCACCATTTCTTTTAGTTTACGGTCTATTGCTATTTAGAATGCTCTAGTATGATATCAACAAGCTAACAGGCACAGTTTATGTGATTTCTTCCCCTTTTAGCAGTGTGTATATTCATGTTTTGTTCCCTTTAGTTAAAAATGCTTAGATTGTTTGTTTTTTAGTTATTAAATGGAGGCTATTAATTTTTTATTCTTAGCAAAAACTTGATTGCTTTATTGACTGAATTCAGTGCACTAAAGGGGAGGTGGTCTGGTTCGTAGACCTTACTAGTCCAGAAGTAGGGATTCAGAAGTTAACTGAAGTTGTTTTACTTTTCTGTTCTCTTTTTTCTTTTTTCTTTTTCCTTTTTTCTTACTGGCTGTGTTGTTTGAGGTAGGAAGGGGAGCATGGGAAGGGAAAAAAAAAATCCTGAGTAAAGTTTCTTTACTTGTTTATAGGAGGCCTTTGTTCCCTATCCACACACTGTCAAAAAAAAAAAAAGTATAAATATGTTATTTTTGTACTCTTATTAATTCAATCTTCCCATCTATTCTTCTTAACACCATGTTTTGGAAGGTTGAAAATGAAGGGAAAGTAAAGAAAGGAATGAAAATATAATCATTTTTTATACAATTTGTTGTTTGGGAAATGAAGAAAATATAAGATAGAAAATGGCCCATATTACATTTTCCTCCCAAAACAAATAAAATTACCTATTTATCATCTTGAAAAAATTCTTTTAAGAAAAAAAATTGACAAAAATATAATTTTACTTATTATATAATAAATTTTTGTTCCTTTCCTCTAGGATTTTATCCAAATAAAAGAAAAAAAAATAAATTTCCCTCCCTTAATAATTTCCCTTCTTATTTGCCCCTCTTTCATTTGCTTTGCAAACGTGCAATAAAGGATAGGTGCAGCTATCTTTTGTTTAATTAAATAATTCTTTTTTTTTTGCCAACCTTATAACTTTAGAAGACAAGTAAATAGCATCCTTTCTTAATATGCAATAATCCCTGCGTCTTTCTCTCATATTATAGATTTTTTTCATAATTTCTGTGGTTTATATTTTTGGTAGTTTGCAGAGGCTAATCTATAAATTGCTACTTGAAGATGATAATTAAACTTTAGGACTCAACAATTTTTTATTTTTATTTTTTAAATATTCAACCTCTTGCTTCTGTTTATGTAATTTCCTAATTCACAGGAAGAATGATGAGATTAGGAAGGATGCGGTTGATGCACTTTGTTGTTTGGCACATGCTCTTGGGGAGGACTTCACCATTTTCATCCCATCAATTCACAAACTTCTGTTGAAGCACCGACTTCGGGTATGTTTACCAGAATTACTATCATATTTATATATTCTTTTCTTTTTTCAGGTATAGTTTTAGGTTTTAGATGATTGTTGTTTCACAATACTAATTATGTCATTCTATCTTCAGCATAAAGAATTCGAAGAGTTTGAAGGACGTTTGAGGAGACGTGAACCTCTAATCCTTGGGAGCACAGCTGCACAAAGATTGAGCCGACGACTTCCAGTGGAGATTATTAGCGACCCTTTAAATGATATGGACAATGATCCTTATGAAGATGGGACTGATGCGCAAAAGCAACTTAGAGGCCATCAGGTAATGTGGTGCTATTGGTGCGTATTCAGTGATTTTTCATTGCTGGCTTTGAGTATATGTTAGCCATACAGATATATGTAATTAAGCGTTCAATCCGTGGTGATTCCCTAGGAAAAAATATGAGGTTGATAGCTTTGGTTTCTTTAAGCCAAGATGCATATATAGCAAGCCAGACATGATGTATATTTGCATAGTATTAGCATATAATTGTGTTGATATAGGATATATTGCATACTTTTGCTTAATATCTTCATTCATGGTTTTGCGTGTCTCCTTTCTTTGGCATGACTTACGAAAATAAATTGGTAAATTGGTGTTTTCAATCTGAACAACAGTACAACCACTAATGTATGGAATATATTATTCAAATGCCCAAATTTATGAAATCAGCATATGGTCTTTGTTGAAAAAGGTTCAAAAACCTAACATAAAATTGTAAATGGAATTTTAGAATTAGCTTTCACTGATGATCATTTCTTCTGGTAGTAATTGAATAGTTGTGAAATTCTGAAGGGACTATGTACATAGCATATTCAGGCATTAA
This sequence comes from Aleurites moluccanus, assembly GCA_948193065.1. Lineage (NCBI taxonomy): Eukaryota > Viridiplantae > Streptophyta > Magnoliopsida > Malpighiales > Euphorbiaceae > Aleurites > Aleurites moluccanus. Next base: position 16,430 of record CANXYC010229364.1, on the reverse strand, counting down.
TGTGATAGCAAATATTAGGGACAAAATGAAATTAAAAGCTACATCTGGAATTATAGATATTTAAGAAATCTGAAAAGGAAGCCAAGACTTTGAGACTCTGGAGCAGAGCCAAGACCGTGGTAAAACATATGTTAGACTTTGCTCTGGAATTGATCATTTGACAACTAGAAATGCCAGGCTGTTCTTGATAATACATTCCATTTCTGCACAACAAATTATGGCACAGCTCTCTATGCCATTACCTTCTATTTATCTCTTATCCTTAAACATCCTATTCACATGATAACCGAATTTGACAGGACTGAATATACCAAATGAAGAAAAGGAAAAAACATAAAATTAGCCCATGATGCAATGGAAAAGCTGCAAATGATAATTGAATAGTTCCCCTGTCTTTCTATGTATTTCTTTTTCCCTGAATTCTCTGTTAGAATACAGGAAAGAGCTTATGCACTTGCCAACAAATAACTAGCGTTTTGTACGTGCTATCTCATTATTTTTCACCCCTTGCTGTGGGGTACAAAGTATTAACACTAAATGTTTTATTACTCGCTGTATGGTGGTTATATGTTCATGTTCCAATTTGGTTTATGTAGGAGTTCCTTTTTGCTCCAATTTTTCAGTTTCCTACTGAACTCTCAACTAGTGAATCTTAAATGAAGATAAATTGAAGCTAATGTAAAACTTGTGGATAATATGTCTTCTGCAATGCACTATCGGACATCTTACTGTAGAGAAGTTTCTAAAATATAGCAGTAGTTGACAGCCTGGTGCTTATGTTTTAGGGAAATAAACAGAGTATAAACCATTCTTCAAATGTATTAATATATTGCTCATAAAAATTATTAATCCTCCTTTTTATTAAATAATTACTGTCTTGCTTTGCAATTTTCTGTCTAATATAAGTTTTGTACAGGTCAATGATGGTCGTTTACGCACTGCTGGAGAGGCTTCTCAGCGCAGTACTAAAGAAGATTGGGCAGAGTGGATGAGGCATTTTAGTATTGAACTTCTAAAGGAGTCTCCTTCTCCAGCATTGCGAACCTGTGCCAGACTTGCACAGTTACAGGTATAGTAACAGTATTTGTTTATGCTATTATTCTAATACTTGTCATTCTAATACACTATTTTTGCAGCCTTTTGTTGGGCGTGAGTTGTTTGCTGCTGGTTTTGTAAGCTGTTGGGCACAACTGAATGAGGGTAGCCAAAAACAATTGGTTCGGAGTTTGGAGATGGCATTTTCATCTCCAAATATTCCACCTGAAATTCTTGCAACACTCCTTAACTTGGTATGTCCGGTCTTTATATGGAATATTATTGCTTTTAATTTAGACTGTACTGGTTTAATATGAGAATTCTTATTTTGTTGTGCTTGTCTGCTGTAAAGTACTTATTTTTTCATTAAGAGTCATTGTCATCATAAACTATCAATTTCATTGTTTCGTAATTCTAAAAACTGGAATTGTTGTGGTATAGCTATATATCTAATTCCCTGCAACCTGAATATAACCTTTATTTCTTTTTCTTTTATTTTTTTTCATTTCATGTTTTAAATAAATGTTTCTTATTGGATGAAGTACGGGATAATGTAGTTGACATCAGTTTCCTTTTTTTTATGATTTTATAGATTCTAGTATGATCGAGAATTTTCTATGCACCATTATTCTAGCATGATCAAGTATGAAGTAGTTTAGACTTTTCAGCATGCGTAATGCTGAATTGTTCTAAGCCGATACCATTATTCTACTAAAAGAAGAGGAGAGATGGTCAATGTTCATATATAGTACCCTTATCATCCTAACTTCAGTTCACTAGATATAGTAATTTGCTCAGGTTTGATTTGACAGGTTGTAGACAAGTAAATTTCTGTGGCATTGATTGTTCATGTTCAGCCCCTTTTCTTTTTGAACAAAAAACAATATGGAGGGAATTTGTAGAAAAGAGCAAATGTTGAAATCTAAACCTTGATCTATTTCTCATAAAACCATGATATATTTTTAGAACTTAGATGCAAACCTAGGGGGCGTTTGTTTAATCGTTTTTTGTTTGACCCTCAACAGTTAGGGAATATGTTTTTTAAACAAAAAATCATGGCGGTGATTAGCTTTTTGAAACACAAATAACTATTGATTCTACGAACTCCATGATGAAGCTTTCTCCATTAGCTAATAGTTGTCGGAAATATTTTTCTGAACATTTATATATTCACTGTCAAAATTTATTAATGACAAGCTTATCCTTTATTTAAATTATATGTTTTATGCAATTAAATTTGCTCATTCATTAAGAAACAATTATCAGGATATCATCACAGCACTTGAAAATTATTAATAAATTTCATATTTGTAGGCAAGAAAAGAATAACTATCCATCATAGACATCTATGAAAAAAAAATATATAATTTACTAATTCATGTTTTCTTCATTTTAATTTTTACAACTAATTAAAAAATGGACTGATAAGATATCATACATCATATTTAAAAATTAAATCATATCCTCCTTAGTAATTTCACATGTCAATAGCAATAGCTAAGAATGATTAACCAATGGCTATTATTCATCAGCTATCAACTGCTATTAATAGATAAACTAAATGGGGCCATAATGGTTTTCCCCTGGGCAGTTCCATTTGTATGTGCTGAATGTTTTTGATTGTCCCTTGTAAAGAAGGTTAATTTTGGGGTGGGTTTGTACTTGGTATTTTTCTGATTCATAATACATGAGAAAGAAATATGGAATGTGTTTTTCTATCGAAGTTTTGCATCTTTGTGCCAGACTCCAGTTATATGATTGTTATTTTACTTACTGTTCATTTCCTTGCAGGCTGAGTTCATGGAGCATGATGAGAAGCCTCTTCCAATAGACATCCGTCTCCTTGGTGCTCTTGCAGAAAAGGTGTTGTTTCTTCTTAGATGAATTCTACAGTTGCAGAATCCTCAATACTTAATTATATGGGTTGTGCATCAAGACCAGAATTTTACTAATATATTACATGCTTATCTCTTTGATCAATGATGCTTTACAGTGCCGTGCATTTGCAAAGGCTCTGCATTACAAAGAAATGGAGTTTGAAGGTGCACGCTCAAAGAAGATGGATGCTAACCCTGTTGCTGTTGTTGAAGTTCTCATACATATAAATAACCAATTGCACCAGCATGAGGTCTTCGTTCATAAAATTTATGTTACATTGCCTCTACACTTTCAGCTTTTACTTCTGATATGTTTCCACCTTTTCAGTTTCTGACCTTTTTATTTGTTTTCAATAATGATTCTTAGGCTGCTGTTGGAATATTGACATATGCCCAACAACGTCTTGATGTTCAACTTAAGGAACCCTGGTATGGATTCACTCGATGGAATTTTTTTTTTCCTGTTTCCCATATAAAATTTTGAGGACTGCTGTGTTTCAAAAGAAAAATAATATTCTGCAACTGTAATTTTCTTGTTGTTGTTCAGGTATGAGAAATTGCAGCGGTGGGATGATGCTCTCAAAGCATACACTACAAAAGCTGCGCAAGCATCAAGTCCGCATCTCGTATTGGAAGCTACACTAGGTATGTATTAAGTATTAACTAGGTCCTATTAGCTGTTACTTTCCCTTTGCTTATTTTTCCTGCAATAGCAAGTCCTTAGGTTCTATTATTAATAAAAGCAGTACTTTTACCATTCTGAAATCTGCCGCTGCTGCCGTGAATTTTTTAAAGCCATTAGCAAAATCACTCAAATTAATAATAAGCAAGAATATAACTTCAAAAATAATTGATGAAATATGTAAGATAGTATGTTAATAATTAGTTGTAAGCTCGCGCTTTGTGCGAGTTATGGTCATAATTTTATTTAGTTTATATTTTTTCAAATATTTTAACATATCTTAACTACTTGGTTCTAGATAATTTTTTAATTGCGACCTAGAGAAATACAATGATATGGAAAAAAAATTGATGAGGCGACTTCATATAAGTTTAGTTTTTGAAGTAGCTACTTTACACGGCGAAAAATTATCAAATAACTTGAGTTAAGTTTTTATTATATATAGATTGGACGAAACATGAGAAACAGCCATTTCTCGCATTTTGCCTACTGTTTCTAGGTGATTGGCGCCATAGACAAACAGAAAATAGCATTAAGCGTGCTAAATTTCCATTATGAAATGGCTGGTACATTACGAAACAGACATTATGTAAAATCCAGATTGAGAGACTTGGATGACAATTATTTTGAAAATTAATCCCTTCATCTATTGATTATATCAAATAGCATTGATCTTGCCTGATTGCTGAGGTGCTGCATAGGTTGACTATGAACTGGGTATGGACATGAGAATCGGCCTGGTAAAACCTTGGCAAAAGAAAAATAGTAGAATTCAGGCTGGAGTCAATCATTCAAGTGCATTTTGTGGTGCTATTAGATTCAGATTGTTGTTAGCCAACAAAATTAATTGAACAGTTTTGCTTTATTTTCCCCTTATCATTTTGGCTGGCTAGGTTTTCCCAGTGAGGATCTTCGTTATTGCTGGCAGCTAGGTAACCCTTGTTGAAGCATCACATCACATTAGCACTTATAATTATCTGAAAGAGAATTATTGTTTGAGATGTTTCAATATAGTTTTCTGAAAGAGAATTATTGTTTGTACATTTCATATTGGTAATGGATGTCAATGCAGTTAGGGAAAAAAAAAAAAAGTTCACCTGGTTACATTTATTTTGTGATAACTACCCTAACCCTCCCCAGAGTCAGCAATAGCGAAGCTTCATGTATTCACAGTTTAGTGATATCCATTACTATTTTCAACGTACTTCACTACTACTTGATGATGTACTGTGCTGCTTGTGATATCCTCCATTATTATTATAGTGCTAGTGTAATCATGATCAGTGGGTCAAGTTGAGTAACAACCACTTTGTTTTTATACATTCATCACATTGATCTCATGATCTGCATGATGTGTCCCTTCTGCTTAACAAGTTCTTCCCATTAACCTTCATTACATTTTGATATCATTTCCAGCCTCTACCATACCTTGTTTTCCCTTTTCTTCTCATATACTCACGGGGAGCAAGGATATATCATGGTTTTGCATCTCTGTCATCTTTAATATTCAAAGATATTGGCATCTCCTATGACAATCTTGATATTGATCATCTGAGTTTGTCTTCTGTAGGAAGGATGCGATGTCTTGCGGCATTAGCTCGTTGGGAAGAGCTTAACAACCTGTGCAAGGACTTTTGGACGCCAGCAGAGCCATCTGCTCGATTGGAAATGGCACCATTGGTTGTTTTCTGATTTTTGTGCAGTTGAATAAATTTCCCTAAATGCATGCTTATATATGTAATGTGGCTGGCCCAGGCTGCTAGTGCCGCTTGGAATATGGGAGAATGGGATCAAATGGCAGAATATGTGTCTCGATTAGATGATGGTGATGAAACTAAACTTCGAGGTTTAGGGAATACCACTGCTAGCGGTGATGGAAGCAGTAACGGTACATTCTTCAGGGCTGTCTTATTAGTTCGTAGGGGAAAGGTACTCTTGTACTCTTTGTATCATATATATGTTACTTGGTTCATTGTGGGGTATTTGACATTGTTTACTTGGTTTATTGTTATTATGGTTTCTCTTAGTATGATGAAGCTCGTGAGTATGTTGAGAGAGCTAGGAAGTGCTTGGCAACGGAGCTTGCTGCTTTGGTTAGTTTCATATCTGCTTGTGCATGCTCTTCTTAATCAACTCCTGTATATGTGACTCTTATTTCCCAATGAAAAAAGAAAGTGGCAATGCAGTGGGGCCGGCATGGGGAGTCATTCCCATCCCTGTCGTTGTACAAGGATCCCAATGCCTGCCTTTCTTTTTTCATTTTCGTTGTAAAATTTCTTTAGTTACTAAAGGATAAATTACTATCCCATGGACTGGGGTGGAAATGTAACTTATTATCTCCACTAATGAGGACAGGTTTTCCTACATCCCTATTACTGATGAAAGAGGTGTGCCCTATCCTGTTTAGGGTGAATCCCCTGAGGAATAGGGAATCCCTTCACACTGCTGTCCGCATTACGGTGTGCTTAATGCTGATGTATTTGGATATTTCTTTTTCAGGTTTTGGAGAGCTATGAACGTGCTTACAGTAATATGGTCCGAGTTCAACAACTGTCAGAACTAGAGGAGGTTAGCTTCAGCATTTGAGACACTATTTTCTATTTTTGGTTGTAATTTCCTTGAGCATGAAAATTGTGTGATAATGGAGTGGCAATTGGTTTTCCAATAGGTAATTGACTATTGCACTCTTCCTGTGGGAAATCCTGTTGCTGAAGGCCGGCGAGCCCTTATTCGCAACATGTGGACTGAGAGGATTCAAGGAGCAAAGCGTAATGTTGAGGTAGATGTGATAGTTTCTGCTTCCCTCTTCTATCAAACTGAAGTTTATATGATTTTAAGCAATATTTCAAGCTTTCATTAAAGAATTAATTTATTGAGGAATGAAAAATAAGTATGTGCAGTGCAATTTTTTCAATGAAAGAAAAAGTTAACAAATTGGGTAGCTAAGGATGGTGTAGACAAGGTCTTGCAGTTACAGTATTAGAACTTAACTAGACTATATATTCAAAAAATTAAGTAAAATGACTTATATTCACACTTTTAACATGTTACAAGATATATTCAAATCATACTCTCAACATTTGAAATAATTATCTTTCTTCTATCAAACTGAAGTTTATATGATTTTAAGCAATATTTCAAGCTTTCATTAAAGAATTAATTTACTGAGGAATGAAAAATAAAGTATGTGCAGTGCAACTTTTTCAATGAAAGAAAAAGTTAACAAATTGGGTAGCTAAGGATGGTGTAGACAAGGTCTTGCAGTTACAGTATTATAACTTAACTAGACTATATAAGTTGGTGCTACAATGAATATTTCAAAAAATTAAGTAAAATGACTTGTATTCACACTTTTAACATATTACGAGATATATTCAAATCATACTCTCAACATTTGAAATAATTATAGTTTTCTATCCGTAACTGACTAATAGTAGAAAACTTGCTGGTTGAAGTAACAGCTGCTTCAGGCTGTTCTTCTGCATAAAGTCTAATATGTCTTACTCATTTTGTTTTTGTTTTCATTTTTCCTTATTTTCTCTGTTCTTTATAAAATTTGTTATGCTAAATATTTAGGTCTGGCATGCTCTTTTGGCTGTTAGAGCACTTGTACTTCCTCCAACTGAAGACACTGACAATTGGCTCAAATTCGCTTCTCTTTGTCGGAAAAATAATCGGATTAGTCAGGCTAGATCAACTTTGGTTAAACTCTTGCAGGTCAGTGGTGCATGTCTATTGGGACCAAGAAATTTGCATATTATTGCAATTGATGTACATTTGTCATTCTATACTTGACTTTGTGTTTTGTACTTCATTTAGTACGACCCTGAGACATGTCCTGAAAATGTACGATACCATGGGCCACCTCAAGTAATGCTGGCATACTTGAAATATCAATGGTCACTTGGGGAAGATCACAAGAAAAAAGAAGCTCTTGCTAGGCTGCAGGTATGTATGATTGATTTCCCAGTTGGTGTACAAGTACCTGTGCTCATCCAATTCATCTGGTACTGCTGGCATGATATGATGTCTGATTCTGATTCTCTTGCTGCATGTTTTGGTTGGCTGTTAAATGATTGTAAACAGAATTTGGCCATGGAGCTTTCAAGTTCTGCTAATATTCATTCAGTTGCACCAACTGGTTTAATGAGTGGTACAAGTTCAAATGTTCCCCTTCTTGCTCGTGTATATCTTGCACTAGGAAATTGGCAGTGGACACTTTCTCCTGGATTGGATGATGATTCCATACAAGGTGGTTATCCCCACAACCTTCCACACTGCCCTCTTAAAATGAAACACACGCACGCACGCGCGTAGATATATATATATATATATATATATATATATATAACCCTCTTTCTTGTGGGAAAAAATGGTTTTAAGCAATGTTAAAGAACCATAGAGGGTCAGAGGTTCGACCAGAATCGAACCGGTTAAACCGGAAAAAAATCGGTATATATAATTTGATATTTATTATTTTTATCAAAAATTAAAAAAAAATAAAAGAAATTTAAAAAAAAAAATTCTGATCCGGTCGAACAGGAAAAACCAGCCTGGTTCGACTGGTTCACCGGTTTTGGGGGATGGATTTTTGGGGGCTGACCGGATCGGTCCATGGTTCGGTTACCGGTTTTTCAGGTCCGTCCCGCCGGTCTGGTCCGGTTTTAACAACTATGGTTTTAAGTCTCAATCATTTTGATTACCTTTTTTTTTTTCTTTTTCAGAAATCCTTACTGCATTCGGGAATGCCACTCAATGTGCAACAAAATGGTTCAAAGCATGGCACAAATGGGCTTTGTTCAATACAGCAGTGATGTCTCATTATACTCTGAGGGGATTTCCAAATGTTGCCTCACAGTTTGTTGTTGCAGCTGTCACTGGATATTTTCATTCAATAGCTTGTGCAGCAAATGCTAAAGGGGTGGATGATAGCTTACAGGTAAAGAATTTCTTTGTGTGGGGAGTTGGATACAATATGGAAACCTTAGAGATGCATCTAAGATAATGCCAAGGCATTTATTTGACTTGAAAATTTTGTTGTGTTCTTTTGTTTCTTTCCTTAGTATTTCCTTTCTTTCTGTTCTAACTGTGGGAGGGAGGAACACTCGCAAACACAACAAAACACCCATAACAAACAAAGAAAATAGAGCAGAGGAAAAATAAAAGCTTCAACTTTGAAAATAACATTTTTTTTTTCTTCCTTTTCTTCTTCTTCATTGTCAGCATACAAATTCATTATATTAAATTTTTTCCTCCCTCTGCATCTTTGATCCAGAACACTACTATTATTTATGCTAGTACAAAAGGTAGCTTAAATCTCTAAGCAATCACCTACTTCTTCTACAATCATTCCTATTCCATGCCTGTTGTCCTAACTTTATGCTTAAAATAAACTATTATATTAAAACATTAAAATCAGCAAAATATCTCATTCATGAGCAGAAAATTAAGGGGAAGTTTGTGTACAATAGATGTAATAGTTTGACCACTAGAGTGACCACTAGAGTGGATGTGAAAGATATCCATTTTGGAATGGACAAGATGGATGGTCTTACTATAACAGATAAGATACATAATGAAATCATTAGAGATAAAGTGCGAGTGGCAACGATTGAGGACAAGATGAGAGAATGGAGATTAAGATGGTTTGGGCACGTGAATATGAGACCTAGAGAAGTTCTGATTAGGAAGGTTCAACATATTGTGATAGAGGAGAAGAAAAAAGGAAAGGGTAGACCTAAACTAACTTGGAGGAAATGAATACAGTATGATTAAGAGGTATTATAATTATCAGAAGATATCACCCAAAATTGTTTAGAATGGAAACAAAGCATTCATATAGCCAACCCCAATTTGTTCAGGGATTAAGGCTCAGTTGAGTTGAATTGAAGGCACTATCTTACTATTGCACCAATGCAATTATGATATAAGTCAATGTTAACTTAAGATCTTAGTTCACTGTTTTTGATAGGTCAAAAGGCTAGTCTGAGATTAAAAATGCAGCGTCCTTAGTCATGTTGTTTATGTTAATTTGACATGAAATCATTTTTCCATTAGAACAAAAGAACTTTAGATCTTGATGTTTCAAAAGACTGTTTTTAAAGTCCAAGTCTTAGCTCCTATAGACTGGCGTCCTCATTTGGACAATGCTTCTTTTAATTTTGGCTCCTGTATATACTATGATTGGAGTCATAATGCAACCCTAAATATTCCTCAACCATGCTAAACCTTAGTAAAATGCATTATTCCTTTAAGCTTCCATCTTTCTTTTTTCCTTCCCATTTGCATGCAAACCTAACTGCTACAGTTTATATAATTAGTATGATGCGGCTCACTATATATTTTATCATTTATTAACTCATTATTCTTCCATCCTATCTTCTTGGATTTTGCTTTATATTCAGTATATTGATCCTCCGCTGTTTTTTTGTATTGTGCTATCTGTTTCAGGATATCCTTCGTCTTCTTACTTTATGGTTCAACCATGGAGCTACTGTAGAAGTTCAAAAGGCACTGCAGAAGGGATTTGCACTTGTTAATATTAACACATGGCTAGTTGTCTTACCTCAAATAATTGCCAGGATACATTCAAATAACCATGCTGTGAGAGAACTAATACAATCACTTCTGGTGCGAATTGGGCAAAATCATCCCCAGGTCTGACTTTTGATACAATCACATATTTTAAATTGATATATTTACATGTTATAGGTAGCGTGCTTTGACAGATTCTATATATAATCCTGTTAATATCACTTGGGGTCCATTCAAATGTAGGTTTTCGAATTTAACATTAATGTTGGTGTTTATCATAAAAACACAAATTCAAATCTACCTTCATTTCAGATGGAGTTTTAAAGTAGTTGCTCATGCAAGTAATGTTCTCAGCGAAAATGTTTTTGATGTCTTTGAGGAATTTATTATTTTGCAGGCTCTTATGTACCCTCTTCTTGTGGCATGTAAATCCATAAGCAACTTACGTAGAGCAGCAGCTCAAGAAGTGGTTGACAAAGTACGGCAGCATAGTGGGGTACTGGTGGATCAGGTCAGTTAATATTCAACTGGTAGTTAATAAATTCTTTGATGTACTTTTGTTGTCTGACAAGTAGGTTCTTCACATGCAGGCACAACTTGTGTCAAAGGAACTAATCAGGGTTGCAATTCTTTGGCATGAAATGTGGCATGAGGGATTGGAAGAAGCAAGTCGGTTGTATTTTGGTGAACATAACATTGAGGGCATGTTAAAGGTGTTGGAGCCTTTGCATGAAATGCTAGAGGAAGGTGCTTCGAGGGAGAATACTACCATAAAGGAGAGAGCATTCATTGAGGTTTCTTCCCATATTTGTATACTAGTTCTCATGTTTTCTCTTGCTCTATGAATATTTATAATTAGTGTATGATCATCTTATTTTGAAATTATTTTTGGACCTTGAACTATACTTCAAATATGAAGTTTTGGATCCAGCTTTCTTGGCCTGATCAAGGAAATTCTTTGGTTGATTAGGATTTTCTATTTTGGTTAAATGGTTTATTTAGGATATTTTCTTGTTTTATTAACTAGAGAATTTGGTAGGACAAGTAGGATGACATTACTATGGAGATTTTCATTATTAGTATTGCCTGCCTTTTCTATTTCAGGGTTGCATATGAATTTAATTTGAATGAATTGATTGATCAGTATTGATATTCATTCACCCTTTCTTTAGCTTTCTTCTCAGTCTCCCCTCTTTTTTTCCCTGTGTTTGTTCTACTTATTGTCCTTTTCTGCTGTGTTCCATTCCAACTTTTGAAGCTATGAACATGGAATCAAAGAGCTTTCTTCTCCTTAAACATTCATTTTATTAATCGAAATCTTTTTGTTTTTCTTGTTGGAACCTATCAACCATTTTAGGACACTATTCCATTGTATATGTTAAGCTAATAATAACATATATTTTTTTTTTTTTATTGAAGGCATATCGACATGAATTGTTAGAGGCCTGGGAGTGTTGCATGAATTACAGGAGAACTGTAAAAGAGGCTGAGCTTACCCAGGTATAACAAGTAGATATATTGAAATCTCTAGTCTATGATTATTTGAGTTTCTCCCTATTGATGAAGAGGTAGGAAAGCTTATTGTATGAATGTGCATACCTGCAACCTCTTCCTAGGGGTGGAAATGTGGATACCTTCTATCTTGCTATTTTGGTGCTGGACTCGTTAAGGTCAATGGAAGAACTCATGGCATGTTAATGTCTTCTAATGGTCATACACGAACATTGGCTTGGATGCTTTAAATAGTTCCTGTCTAAAACAGTGAATTAGTAGGTGTCCACTAAATTCTAAAATAGTGAATTAGTAGGGTTATCAGCTTGGGTGGGAAAAGCAACCTTTTTCCTTAGCTGAGGCGACTAAGTTCTACGTGTTTGAGACTTCATTGGGTCATTGAAGTTATGGAGTGGTGTCTATGCATTCATTATCTAGGACCAAATGCTAAATGATTTGAATTTTGTTTTGATTAGGCGTGGGATCTATATTACCATGTTTTCAGACGGATAGACAAGCAGCTTCAAAGCCTTACAACTTTGGATCTCCAGGCAAGAAGAAGGTCTTTGTTTTTATTCGCAGCATTTTACTAATGGCACTCACTTACTGTACTTTAATAAAAACAGTCTGTTTCTCCGGAGCTGTTAGATTGTCGTAATTTGGAGCTTGCAGTTCCTGGGACATATCGTGCTGGTAAAATTTCACTTGCTGTTCCACAAGAATGTATTAGTTAAATTTTCATTTCCTCGCTAACATTTGGATTCATTTTGTACACTTCAGATTCACCAGTGGTGACAATTGCATCATTTGCACGCCAGCTGCTTGTTATAACTTCTAAACAGCGACCCCGGAAATTGACAATTCATGGCAGTGATGGTGAAGATTATGCCTTCTTGCTGAAGGGACATGAAGATCTGCGCCAAGATGAACGTGTCATGCAGGTAGTCTCTTTTCACTTCACTGTTCTTTGACCATTGCTGGTAGATGAGCTTTTTTGGTTCCTGTTGCTTGAAGCTCAGACCTTCAGTACATATTATTGCCTCTGTTCAAAAAAATCTGTTCTTATTATTTGTAAAAACTAAAAAAGACTCGACCTCTTTAACATTTTATCAGCTTTTTGGTCTGGTAAATACCCTTCTGGAGAATTCAAGAAAAACATCTGAAAAGGATCTATCTATTCAACGATATGCGGTCATTCCATTATCTCCAAACAGTGGGTTGATCGGATGGGTTCCACATTGCGACACCCTACACGTACTTATTAAAGAATACAGGGATGGAAGAAAGGTATGTCAGGCTTTATCAGCTTGTAGGTGGGTCTATTTGCATGTGTACTTGTCGTAGATGATCATGTTGTTGCTTTGTGGCTTAAGTAATCTGCAATTTATTTACTCGGCATTTCCTAATGATTTCAGATCACTTTGAATCAAGAGCACAAATATATGCTTAGTTTTGCTCCAGATTATGATCATTTACCACTCATAGCTAAGGTGGAAGTATTTGAATATGCTCTGCAAAATACAGAAGGAAATGACCTTGCGAGGGTATGGATGGCAGATTCATCACTTTATTATTGTTTTCCTGTCACTATGGACCTTATTTCAAGATAACAACATCATGCTTTCTATTAGGTTCTTTGGTTAAAAAGCCGCACGTCTGAGGTATGGCTGGAGAGGAGAACAAATTACACAAGAAGTTTAGCAGTCATGAGCATGGTAATGTTTACCTTCTGTTGTGTAGCTTCTTGGACTAAATGTGAGATTCAATATGTGAAACTTCATTATATGATAGTCATATATGATTTGGAAGCTTTTGGTGATACATTATGTTGCTTGATGAGCTAAAAAGGAAAATAAGATTATATGTTGTTTCCTGCGGTTATTCAGTTACCCAAATTTCTACTGGAATTGCTGTTTGGCCTGAGATAGAAAGAGACAAGAAAAAAAAAGGTGCAGGAAATCTTAGGATATAATGAAGGGCAATGCTCTTTGTTGCCTCTTGTGGCACCCTTCTTAAAACCAGAAAAAGAAAGCAGGGATCATCCACAGAAAGAACTAACTGGCCTTTGAGAAGCATTTGACAATATTAACTCTGGCTTACATGCAGTCAAATGCTCTCTAGAAGAATTAAGATGAGGCTGTTATGGATGATTTTGGAATAAGAGTTATTTCTAAATGTGAAATAAAAAAATATAAAAAAAAATTGATGAAGATTTGATGCATAGTAGTTGTGTTAGGTAGGATCCTAGTCAGCAAAGTTGTAGTGGTCACCCCACACTGTTGTACCAGGGTGATGGCCTGTGGAGAAAATTGGGAGGTCATAATATGGCCTTGTATCAGTGTTCCTGTTATAGTTCTTTTTAACCGTTTCCTTGAATGGCAATCTTTCATTCACTGATAGGCTATTTTTTTTTATTGCTTCTGTTTCAGGTTGGTTACCTTCTGGGCTTAGGTGATCGACACCCAAGCAATCTTATGCTGCACCGCTATAGGTAGGTAGTGATTGGAAGAAAGTTCAGAAAATGTAATTCTTGGGATTTTATAATAATTTTGTGTTTTGCAGTGGGAAGGTCTTGCACATAGACTTTGGAGACTGCTTTGAAGCTTCAATGAACCGGGAGAAGTTTCCTGAGAAGGTGCATTTTCGGAAAATAATTCTTGCTGGATCCTTCCTATTGTTTTGTGGTTTTCAATGAAGTAATGATATTTTAATATCCTTTCATTTCTTTGATGCAGGTTCCATTCCGCTTGACAAGAATGCTTGTAAAAGCTATGGAGGTCAGTGGTATAGAGGGCAATTTCAGAACCACTTGTGAAAATGTGATGCAAGTTCTTCGGACAAATAAGGATAGTGTTATGGCAATGATGGAGGTAGGATATGAAGTTGCTTGTGCTATTTTGTGCTGCTTTTGTCCTCATCACTAGGAGTCAAAATAGATTAAACTGATTGCAATCATTAAATACGACAGAAAAATTCCACATATGTAGTTGTGTGGATCCTAGTCAAAAGTGGCAGTTAGTGCTTAGATAGTATTAATTTGCAGTAATGCTTATGATATTAGCTAGAGAACAATGGCTGGGCCTTAATTCTATATGCAGTTCATTTGTGAAAGCTTAAGATAAGAATGTTATTCCTAATCACATAGAATGGACTGGATTTTCAGTGTTACGGACAGAAGAAAAGAAATGGGCTCTCTTGTTTACTCGTGATAGAATGTGTAATCTAGTTCCGGATTTCATCTTTTTTTTTTTAGGCATTTGTTCATGATCCTCTCATCAACTGGCGTCTTTTCAACTTCAATGAAGTGCCTCAAATGTCAATGTTTGCAAATGCCCATGCCCCTGCTGTTGTAAATGCTGAAGAATCTGCTCCAAGTAGAGAGCTTCCCCAACCCCAACGCGGTGCTCGTGAGAGGGAACTTCTTCAAGTATTACAACATCTGAAATATTAGAAACTTATATGATGATGCTGTATATGATACTTACAATTGTCAATTGTGTTTTTGTAGGCTGTTAATCAGCTTGGTGATGCTAATGAGGTTTTGAATGAACGTGCTGTGGTTGTTATGGCCCGGATGAGTAATAAACTGACTGGACGTGATTTTTCTCCATATTCTCTATCCGCCAGTTCTATCCAACATGCAGTAGACCACAGCTCTTTAATTTTAGGAGATACTCGGGAAGTAGATCATGGCTTATCTGTTAAGTTGCAAGTTCAAAAGCTGATTATCCAAGCAACTTCGCCTGAGAATTTGTGCCAAAATTATGTTGGGTATGATTTTACATTTGTGCTTTTCGTTCTACCTTTTTCCTCCCCAAATTTTATGCTCATTTTTAGTGTTAATGACGAGAGTTTCAAATTTCTTGTTGGTACGAAATTAGGAACAGTATGACTCCTTAAACATGCCAAAATGTAGTATCATTATACGACTGGTGAAATGGGATGCCAGGGTTGTAATGTCATTAAAAAAAAACAAATCTATGAACATAATTGATTTTAATTATTTCTACACTTGTTTCAGGTGGTGCCCTTTCTGGTGAACTGAAGTTAATCACGTTGTATGTATAGCGTGTGCATAGCTGATTCGTGGAGGGATCTTGAGGAGATCCCACGGTTAGCCTTCTCTCATTATAATGTGTATGTAATTTATTTATAGAAGTTGCTTGTATTCTTGTACAGTTGAATAGAAAATCCAATACCAGAGCATTGCAATCGATCTAGTCCTGTCCTTCATGGTGACGGGTTGATTTGTGATGTAGACACTGGTAGATTTATTAGCGCCTTCTTACTTGGGTTTTGAAATTTACAACAAAAATCTTTTGAAGTGACTTTAATTTTTAATTAGTGGAGTTTATTTATTTTTTCTGTTAAAATATGTACTTCTAAATCTCGTTAGTGCTCATCTTGGTGAAGGATTATTGATTAATACATTATAAAAACTAGTTTAGGGTGCTTGTTAAAAAGTATGTTTAAGTTTTTCAGATCGAGTGATTTATTAATTAGGGCAATACCAACAGAGGCCCTGAATTTGAGTTGCTAGTGCCTCTTATTTATTAACATGATAATGTTTATCTTTTAGTCGCAAACTTGCACTCTCTGCTCTTAAAAGTTTGTAAATTTTTTTTAAAAATTTTTATTGAATAATATTAAGTGAAAACTACAAATGTAAATATCTGCTATAAGTTATACGAGCTATAAAATAAATTATTTAATTAATTTATGGATCTTTTATTAAAAAAAAAAAAAAAAAAAAAAAAAAAAAAAAAAAAAAAATTTAATTTATTTTATATTTTTTAATTTTTATTTAATTT
>CANXYC010229209.1:0-25799 GCA_948193065.1 Aleurites moluccanus | reverse complement strand
GAGCTAGCAGAGAAGATCAAGCTTCTTGACTTATTTTCTCGAAGAAGCTTTATTGTAATTATTCTTTTGAGATACTTTGTATAATTATTAATGATATTGTGATATCATATGTATTGGAGTATATTCTAGAGCTCCGTGGTTAGTTAATTAGAGGATGATAATATTTTGATGTATGAACGATTATCTTTTAGGATATCTTGTTCCTTAGTGATGAGAGATGCATGTTTTGATCAGTAAGGAACAAGAGAATATTATTCATGGAATGATATAGTAAAGAATGATTTATGCTCGAATGGATTATGATATGTTATAGCATGATATAAATATATGATATAATTGTATGTAAGATTCAGAATGTGGGAGTTCTACGGGTTTATGGTGGCCTTAAGCCTACCCTTGCCCTAGAACCGTCGCACCACTGGAGTTGGGGTGTGACAAAGACTAAAGGCAAACAAGGTTTAGTGGCTTTGAAAATTGATATTACCAAAGCATATGATAGAATTGATTGGAATTATTTGGAAGCTATCATGTATAAAATGGGCTTTGCTAGTGAATGGATTAACTTGATTCTCTTGTGTGTCAAAATAGTGTGGTACAAGATAATTGTGAATGGTGAGTTGGTGGGTCCTATTATGCCACAACGTGGATTGAGGCAAGGCGACCCTTTGTCGCCTTATTTATATATCATATGTGTAGAGGGTCTTTCGACTTTACTTTATAAAGCTGAGGCGGAAGGGAAGATTAGTGGTGTTTGTATTAGTCGGGGTGCTCCAGCTATATCCTATTTGATGTTTGCGGATGATTATTTTTCTTTTCTTTTAAGCTTCTAATGATAATTATTACAACATGCATAAACTTCTGGAACATTATGAACTGGCGTCAGGGCAAGCCATTAATTCTGCCAAATAAGGTGTTATGTTTAGTAGTAACTTGGGGATTAGTAGAACTGCTTTCCTACAAAGTATTCTAGGAGTGGACAATCCTATAGATCATGGAAGGTATTTGGGTCTTCCTTCATTAATTGGGAAGTACAGAAGGGTTATTTTAAGCTATGTTAAAGATAAATTGTGGAAGCGTCTTCAGAGTTGGAAGAATAAATTTCTTTCTAGAGCAGGTAGAGAAGTTTTATTAAAAGCAGTAGCCCAGGCAATTCCAACCTATTGTATGCAGGTTTTTCTCCTTCCGTCCACTCTTTTGGATGATTTGCAAAAACTTATGAATAAAAAGTAATGGGGCGGTGGTTCAAATGACACAAGCAGCATTAAATGGCTTGGTTGGGAGAGACTGACATCTAGGAAGGATAGAAATGGAATGCGTTTTCGCCATCTACCTTCATTTAATATGGCTCTTCTTGCCAAGCAATGTTGGCATATTATTTAGAGTCCGAATACTATTTTGGCTTCTATGTTTAAAGCTAGATACTTTCTTAACTGTGATTTCTGGAGCACGGTAGAAGGGCAGAGAAGTAGCTATACTTGGCAAAGCATTTTGAAGGCTCGAAGCATTCTTCAGTGGGGTGGTAGGTGGAAGATTGGGAATAGAGCCTCAATTCGTGTATGGAGTCAGTCGTGGATTCGAAAGGATGGAGATAGGGCTGTTCTTAATCCTCCATTGGGTTTGGAGGATGTTCGAGTCAAAGATTTATGGATCCCTTTCCATAGGGAATGGGATGTTGAGTTGCAAGTGAGTTATTTGAGGCTTGTGATATAACCGATATTCTAAATACTCCTTTGACTCCTTCGGATGGCGAAGACAAATTTATTTGGCACTACGCAAGGGATGGCAACTATAGTGTCAAGTTGGGGTATCAAATGGCTTATGATCATGTGTATATTCCTCCACCTGATCCTAGTGCTGCTGGCTGGTGTGTTCTATAGAAGTTATTTCTTCATCCCAAAATTAAAAGTTTTTTGTAGAGGGTTTGTGTGGGATGTCTACCAATAAGAGCGAGGCTTCGACAACATGGGGTTGATATTCCAAGTTCTTGTCTGTCGTGTAATAACCTGATTGAAGATGATATTCATCTATTCTTGCTTTGTCCTTTTTTTTCAGGACTATGCAACTCACTTGGGGATTTCATTGAGTGCTTCAGGTTCTCTATCTTTGCAAGCCAAACTTCTTAACCTGTTAAAGACTTGGTCCGTGGCAGATGTTGAGAAACTTGCTATTGTTATGTGGGCTGTATGGAAACAAAGGAATGAAGTGTTGTGGAATTTGAGATGGGTTGATACACATACTGTGAGGCCTCGCTCGAGCACTGCCATCCGTCCGCGCAGATCCAGTGGATCAGGAAATGCTCTCATTTTTAAGGGACGATTTCTCACGGATTGACAGGCGACCCTAGCGCCCTATTTTGAAAGTGATTTCGATGTTTTGAAGTCGTCACCTTAAGTTATTTTTGTTGGGAAAATTTAAGGTAAAAACCCATTTTGACTCCAATTTTATCCCAAAGGAAAATAAGTGCACTAGTCTTTGAAACCAAACAGGATTCGAGGACTAGGTTTTCGGTTGAACTTAGCTTCTAATTTTAACCTTGATTTAAAGCGTTTTCATGAGCATTTTAATAGGATGAGATATATAGATGCATGAGCAAGTAAGTGAATGGATGAAAGCGATAAAGCAATTTTAGAGAGTGGTAAGTAAATTATTACAATTCAAGAATCTCAAAATATGGGATATCAACTCTAGCCCTTATGGGTTCTAGGTCGATCACACATTCCCTAAATAATACATTTAATAAAACAATTAATAAAGTAATTAATAGAAAAAAGATGGTTTTTTACATCTTTGGGTTTGAAGCTCTCAGATAGCTTGCCTATGTATCCCGTCGAATGGGAATCAAAACCCACGCAGTTCTCCCTTCTTGTGAAGGAGGGTTGATTTATGCCCAACTTATTATGATTTGGACTCTTTATTTTGATGCTCTACCAAAATAAAGGAGATTTGCCTATTTTGATGCTCTATCAGAAATAGGAAAAGTTAGGAGACGATACCTGCTCCTTTGATTTTAGAGGCGACGGTATGATTGCTAGCCCGAATCGGAATTTCACCTTAGATCGGTGGTTTGATTGATGGTCGGATTGGCGGTGGTTTGATTGCTCAGCCGGATTGGAGTTCCACCTTGGATCGGTGGTTAGATTGATGGTCGGATTGCTTGCCCGGATCGGAGCTCCATTTGAGATCGGTTGAAGCCCGGGAAGACGGTTGGATTATCTTTTATCTGATAATTCAAAACAAACAAATCAACAACATGATTTTGTTAGAAATAATTTTGAGGCTCCACACGTCTCGGATTTGGTCCTTCTTTAGTTCAAAGAGAACTAAAGAAAATGGGTTCCACTCGTCCCGAATTGATTATTCTTTAAACTCAAAGAGAGTTAAAAAAAAATAAGAAAAAATCGGTGTATGAGAGAGAAATAGAGGAAATCTGAGAAGGAAAATCGACTTCAAGTGATTTCGGGACCTTAATAATGAAGGAGGGAGGCATCTATTTATAGGCAAAAGGACTGCCACCGGGGCTTTTGGAGGTACGGGTTTAGAAGAAGGGCGGCAGCCCAAAAGTGGCTCGACAGTACCGCCGAAGGGGGTGTTGCCGCCCTCCCTTAAAGGTGCCGGGTCTGACTTCGATCTGATGCGTTTCTGAGTCCGTCAGAGTACGGGTTTGGTTACGGTGAGTACTGGTTGGCTTGGCACGAGTCCGAGGGGTGTAGAAAATGAGTGTTCACACATACAACGGTGGAATTGAGTCTTCAGTATGTTTTGGCATTACAACAGGATAATAAGTCAATTCAGCCTTGTTATTCGGGCTGTGTAGCTACACCAGTCAAGTGGACAACACCTGCAACTAATTGGTTGAAGTGTAATGTGGATGCTGATTTCAAACAGGAGTTCTATCGGACATTCGCTGGAGCGGTTTTGCGAGACAATACTGGTATATTTTTAGGTTGTTGTTCTTGAAATGGGCAAGGAGTTTTTTTGCCGAAAGAAGCTGAGATAATGGGTATGAAGGAGGCGCTTTGTTGGATTGAAAGACTGGGCTATGAACATGTCATATTCGAGGGTGATTTTTTGCAAGTGATTAATGCAATAAATAGTGCATATGGTGATGCTTCTAAGTTTGGAGATTTTGTGGCTTGTTGCAAGAGTTTGCTATCTAGACACTCTAATTGGAGAGTTCTTCATATTACTCGTAAAGCTAATAATGTTGCTCACACTTTAGTAAAGAATTTTTTTTCCTTTTCAGATTTCATATATTTGAGTCAGATTCCTAACTTCTTACAAGAGCACTTCTGACTAATCTTTCTATTAATGCTTAATAAAACATTTTATTTTCTCTAAAAAAAAATATTATTGATAAATATTAAATTGAGTTTTAAATAATTATATTTTTATTAATGTAATATGAAATTTTTAAAAAGAAAATAAGTAAATAAATAATATATTTATAGAGATATTTTCTATCAAGTGAAATATTAAAATGAATTATAGAATTATACCAAATATAATATTCATTTCATTTGAAATAAATTTTATATTTATTATTTAATATATAAAATATGATAATTTATTTATAAATAAATTTTATTTATAAATAAAATGAGTTTTTTAATAAAATTACATAGTTTTAAGACTAACATTATAATATCAAGAAACATTCCGAAACTCTTAACCTCGCAATTATATGATAAAATTTACTAAGATAAGATTGTTTTAAACAGCACTTTTAATATAAACAACAATATCTTTTCAATGCTTTCAATTTTGCATTATTTTATTATTTAGTTTGATTGTAATTCTTTTTTATTGCTTGTTATGACTTAGTTTATGACTAAATTATCACTCTCTCATTTTTCTTTTTAATTTAGAGGAATCAGTCTCTTATATATTTTTTTTCTTAAAATTAACACTTTGAAATTTATTTCTTAAATATTAATAGTATATTCAATAGATGAAGAGCATTTTACTATAATATTATATGTAATTCAAATATTATCTAACTAATTTTGTAATAAAAATTATTTTTTGATTTATATATAGTTACTTTTATTAGTGAGATAATTAATTTTTTATCAATGAAATAATGAATTTTTTTATTAATGAAATAATTAATTTTTAACTGAAAATAATGGAGAACAGTTTTATTTTATTTTATAAAATCATAATAGCAATGAGATTATAGAGAAATACTCATATAAAAGAAGCAAAAAAAAATAAAAGTAAATAAAAGAATAAAAGAAATTAAAAATTAATAAAAAAAAATAATTAAAAAAAGCATAAAATATGAAACATTGTTTTTGCTAGGATTCGATCCAATGTTTCTGTAGGCAGTAGCAATTAGCAAGTGGAATTTATGTGTTATATATGTTTTTGGAGATTGATCACTCTGACAAAAGAAAAAAAAACAAACCATAAACCCTTTTTCTAAATTTTAGTTCTAATGTAGAAAATTAGAAAAATATAGAGTTAAAATTTCTACTTAAAAATTATGATATTTGGCTATGAAACTTTATTTTTTTCTATTTTCTTAGAAAAATTGTATGGAAAACATTCCCAATTTTTTAGAGCTGTCCATGCTGCCAGATTCTCGTCTTTTCTGAATCTTTTAGAGCTTGGTTCCTCTTCCTCTTCTCCTTCACTGAAGCTACCACTTCTACTTATTACTTCATTCTTATCTTCAATGCAGTCATCTGTCTCTCTTATTTTCACGAATACCTCGTGCAGGGTTCTTACTCCTTTTCACTTCCAATACATTGCACTCCTCATCACAGGCATACAATGGAAGCATTCCACATTTTTTCACCCTCCAACAACAACCTTTGAACACAGGGTAGAACTTAAACAAGGCAAACTTCCCACCATCCTGGCAACGGTGAACACTGAAGCCATTTTCTGTTCCAACAAAGAAATTGGGATTGTAACACAGGACCACGTGCTCTGAGCCAATTTTTATGAATTTGGCTCTTTGTTTCAAACTAAACCCACCAAAGAAACCCCCAATGTCCACACAACTGTAGGAACAGCCGTAAATACATTTTATATTCGAAGACCGGTAATCCATTTCACAACAATTATCCGAAAAAGCAAGAACAAAGAATAGAACAAACCCCAAGAGGCTACAATTATTAGAATGTGTAGCGGGCAATGGGATTTCAACTGAATCTCCCATGCTTTTGTATGTGAACCACTCTGGAATTTCACTCCCTGGATACCAAAGGCTCATGCAAGATTCCTGCACCCAAAAAGGAAAATGGTGATTTTGGCAGAACAAAAGAATAAAATTAAGGAGAGGAAAATCATCTCACCCCAGGAAGAAGAAAGAATAAAATTAAGGAGAGAAAAATCAACTCACCCCAGGCATCGGCAGATGTGGTTGTTTTGAGACCCTTTTTTTATCTCTGACCCCAGGCATGTTACAAAGTGTCACTGGATGTAGAATCATCTCCTGCGCATCACCCCATACATTTGGATCCATTTTGAAGCAATTGGTAAATGTGAATTTCTTTTCATTTGATGGATCCAACTTGAAAAGTTGTTTAAGGCCAGATATCGTTGCCAATGATGTGCAGTCATGTGCATTTAAACATATTAGGGACGGTGGAAAATCTGGCAATGATTGTAGCCTATGGCAAAGACTTATATCAAGCGATCTCAGTTGAGAAAGCAGTTTGATGCTTGCAGGCAGTGTCTCAAATTTGCTATCACTCAAACTTAAGCTTGATATGGAGGAAAAACTGCTCAGGTCACAAGGTAATTTTGACAGATGGCAACCACTTGCATTCAAACCTGAACCAATTATCAAATTCTCTGGCAGCTTTTCAAGATTTGGGCAGTCAGAGACATCAAGGTCATAAACCATCAACTTCTTTGGCAGCTTTTCAAGTTTTGGGCAATCAGAGACATCAAGGTGATAAAGATATGTCAAATTGCAGATGCTTTCTGGAAGACGAGCAAGGTTCCTGCAATTTTCCAAATCTAGCCATAAAAGCCCCTTTAGATTTTCAATTGATGATGGTAGTTCTCCAATAGCTGTTCCATTTAATTGAAGTTGACTTAAACAATCCATGGGCTCCAAGATTTCAGGGAAATTCTTTAGATTTGAGCAACCTGAGAGGTTAAAGTGTGCAAGTGATTTTAACTTGCAGATCCTGTTTGGGAGACTCTCAAGTTTAATGCAATCACTCATTGTGAATCTCTTAAGTCTGCAAAGGTGCTCAACTGATGAGGGCACTTCTTTTATGGCTGTTTTACTTAAGTACAGCCATCTTATGTTACTTGAAACCTCTGGAAATCTCTTAAGTTTAAAGCAGTTGGACAGATTAAGAGTTTCAAGAGACTTCAAACCGATGGTACTTGGAAAACTCCTAATCCTTTTGCACCCAAATAGCATTATGCTAGTGAGATTTGTGGACCGTGATAGATCTGGAATTCTGATAAGGCGCCTGGAGCAACTGAGGTCAATCTTCTTCAACTTTTTAAGATCCTGCCATGAAAAGGAGCAAATTTTAATTCTTGAAACTCGTGGAAAAATTGAAGAAAGAACAGTTTATAATATCTGAATTAAAAGAATATAAAATGGTAAATAACATGAATAGTACCATGGCTCCTTTTGATAGCCGTTCTAATTTGCTGCAAGCCAAATGAAGCTCAACAAGGTGCACTGGGCAGAAATTGGTTGGCAAAGTTTTCAATGGGTATCCTTCCCAATGAATATATCGCAGTTCGTTGGGAAGAGATTCAAGACCTCGTGATAGGCGCACCGTATTAACATTGAAATTACGAAAATGGAAATTACGAAAATAGAATTTGAGCAGTTTGAGATTAGACATTCTTGCAAAGACATTTGGATTCAAGTCAATCTCATCTATCTTAGACATGTCAAGGAATATGGCTTCAGTTGCTCTACTTCCCTAATAACAAGGAACAGGAAAGAAACACATTAGCTAGCAATAGCCTGAAAATCACAATAAAAAAAATTTATCTTATTTCTTCCAGAGAAGTCAGAGTGTACACTAAAACTCATATTTTAAAATATACAAATGGATGTATTTAAATCTTACAGTATTTTTTGTGAGGACATGAACAATATCTTCAGGATTCCATAGTCTGCTCCATTTTCCCTGCTCTCTAGATTCTCGCCGAACTACTTCCTTGCCCATTTCTTGCAACAAATCATGCATTTCTATTTTTGTATTTTCCGAAAATATTATTAGAGACTTATCCATGAGAACACGTAATCCAATGTCCATTGAAAAGCCACAGCAATCTTCTAGTATTTGCATCACCTCATCTCTTCTTTCACCTCTAAAGAAACATGCAACATGGAGAAAAATATCCTGTTCCTCCCTGTCAAGGCTATCGTAACTGATTTTTAGCACATTTTGGACATCTTTATTAGGGAATTTTTTTAGTTTTTCCACCGCACTTTCCCATTCTCTTTTACTCTTCCCAGCTAAAAGAGAACCCAAAACCTTAAGAGCTAAAGGATTGCCATCAGCATAAACTATAACCGAATATGATAGAAACCAAAGATCTTCTGTGGGAGAGCTTTTCCTGAAGGCATACTGAATAAAAAGCTGCAGAGCTTCATGGTCAGCTAATTTCTTAACTTCATATATGAAATCACTTTCTAAAAGCATTTGTTTATCCCTACTTACTATTATAATTCTACTTCCTTCACCAAACCAATGGTGTCTTTTAACAAAAAGTTGTAACTGTTGTGAACTATTCACATCATCAATAACTACCAAAACTTTTTTGTTGAACATTCTTTGAACTAAAGAACATTGAATATCAAGTGGGTTGATATTGACATCTCTTTCCCCCAATATTTGACAAAGAAATTCCTTTATTAAATATGTTAATCCACCATTCCTTTCAAAATTTTCCCTAACATTCGCCAGAAAGCAACAAGCTTCAAATTGACATGCAATGTGGTTAAAAATGGCTTCAGCAATGGTGGTTTTACCTATGCCACCCATGCCCCAAATTCCTAGAATGCGGACCTCTAAAGACTCCAAGAATAACAAGGCTTTGATTTCATCAATCCGTGAATTTATTCCTACCAGACCCTGATCTAAATCTCTGGGACATATTTGTTTCAATTTTCCTAGAATAGTTTTCGCAATTTCATCAATAAGTTGGGACTCTGACCTGTCAAATTTGATACTAAGTTAAGAGTCAATTAATTGGAAAAGAAAAAAACATAAATATAATGAAAACTTTTTTATGTACCTAAAATCATTGGAGTTCCATCCAGCCATAGAGGTTACTTTGGTCAAGGCAGCCTTCCATCTCTGTACTCTGTCAAACTTGTGATCAATCTCATGTTTAGCAAAGGCTTTCTGAAAAGGGCCAGTTTGATTCATCACATCAGATGGATCTAAGCAGTAGAAAATAGGCAAAAGTATCTGCCCATGGGTTTCATTGCATTCAATTATCTTTGCTACCTCATCTAAGCAGAATATGGAAGATGCATAGTCTTTTGAGAAAACAATAACTGCAATTCTCGACCCTTCAATCACTTTCATAAGAGCTGTTGTGATTTCATCTCCTCTGCTAATTTTGTTATCTATAAAGGTGTGGAATCCATAACTACATAAAGTAGCATGGAGGTGGCTAGTAAAATTATTACGAGTGTCTTCACCTCTAAAACTCAAGAAAACATCATGTTTCCATTGCTGATGCATTTGGGTAGTGGGAGAACAAGCCATACTAACAAAAATATCTAGTTAAGTTTTGTTTGGTATATAAACAAACCTTACAGGTCTCTTATATAAATATCTGTCTGGTCAACTATATGGAAGTTTCTAGGAAATTATTTTGCCTTTTCTATCCACTTTCCCATGAGTTCTGCCACTCGTAACCAATATAGCAGCTTGTGAATATATTATTCTTGTTAAACTCAAAGTCTGTAACTAACTAAATACAATTCAAATTTCAGGAGAAAAAGGCTCAAATCGTTCTCTTTTTCTATCAAAGAAATAATAATAACTGTAACAACTACATCTTTGTTTTATATTCGAAGTTTTCATTCTTTTTGGACCTTTTCTAAAGCTAAAAATTAGGGATGCCTCTGACTCTCAGACAGATAATGAAACATCATCATTTCATACTCAGTTAGGCATTTCATTTAACACCATAACCAAAGTCAACTTTTATTTCCATAGATATTGCTAAAGCTTGAATTCTCCTCTCAGAAGCCAAGTTGAATTCACAAGTCTTTGTTTTTCCAAACATATCATTCAAAACAAGAACTAGAAGAAAAGATCAATTGTGAAGTAAAAAAATACTTAAGGTTATGTTTATTTTGATGGAAGTAGAGAGAAAAAAGAAGAAGAAAGAAATTGTTATAATTTTCTTTGTTTGATTAGTTAAAAAGGTAGAGAAATGAAATGAAATAATTCGTTTGGAGTTCCTGAAATTTGAATTATAATTGAAATTTTATTTACAATTTTATGAAATTGTAATACAATTAGAAAAACAATTTTACAATTTTATTTTCAAGCCATAAGAATTTTAATTCCATAACTATCATTGCCATCTCCATTCCCACCGCTACCGCTACCGCCACCCCATCCTCACCATCACTGGCGACGATGTTTCACCACCGTCACTATCAGCTATGGTGGGCCGCCACTGCCACTGTTGATGGTCTGATGCCATCGCCCTTGACTATGACTTGTCGGACCGCCACTATCGGCGATCTATCGCTACCTCACCATCACCATCGCCACCTCTGGGGACAAAGGTTAGCCAGATCGTCACCGCTGGTGACTATGGATCATCAGACTGTCATTGTTAGCAGTCTACAGCTAGTCCCATCACCACCACCATTGGCAGTCTTCCGCCACCCCTACCATCACTATTATCACTACCGCCAGCAATCCACCATCACCCCTAACGCCACCACCAATGATGATGGTCCACCATTATTGCCACCGCCATTTTTACTGTCACTAATTTTTATTCAATTTCACTTCCAATTTCAATTCTTTATGTGAAACTAATGTTGAAATTATAATTTCAATATAATTCTAATTCTAGAGAATTGAAATTGGAATTGAAAATCTCAATTATAATTCCAATTCCCTACTTCAAACGGACCCTAAGGGAAATTAAATTTTTTCTTTCTTTATTTCTCTTCATTTTTCTTTTCACAATTAGTGCACATAAAGAGTGAGAGAAAAAAATAATCACTGTTGTTAGAGAGTGAAAGGAAAAGAGATTAACGACGAGATGTGCAAGGCAATTCTAACTGGAGCAAGTGATTGATTTTCCTTTTCTTAATCAGACTGAGTAATTGCTCGATACAACATTGGCTTAAATACCGAAGGAATAATCTGTCAGTAAAGGTTAACTATCCATTGATAAATATAGTTACCAACGGAATATCGATGAAAACAAATAGTTGGTCAAATCGTTGTCAATAAATATTTATTAACGGAAAAATGAAATTGATTTGTAATTTACCAACCACAGCTCCGTTGGTATATAATAATATTTTATTTCGTACATATTCCAACGGATGCACTTTGTAGCTAAATTAATGATTATCGACCCCTTTTTCATTGATAAATAATCATAATTTGTCTATAATTATTGACTAAATATGTCAATTGGTAAGTACTGTTAGGGTTTAGAGTTTTACCCGTAGGTAATTCGTTTATAAATTCATCAGTGAATAATGAATTTTTTTTTAAATTTATTTGTAATTATATTTAAATATTTTAAAATTTAAATAGTTTTTGGTAATTAAAAAATTTATAAATTGAATATTAATTTATAAAATTAACAAATATAGTTGAATATTAATTTATAAAATTAAAATAATAATAAAAAATGAACAATAATATGCCAAAATTTATGCAAAATGCAAAGCATCTAACTAATATATGTAGTGTGCTCTGCATCAGCAGAATCCTCATGACCAAGGAGATAATTATCATTAGAAGAAGCAAAGAATCACCAGTTAGTTGAGGAGCAATGGTTAGTTGAGGAGCAATGGATTCAAAAACAGTAAGTTGCAATGGCAGGGCAACAGTATCAAATGCTGAAAATGGAAGAGATATCCCAATCGATGCAGTTATCATCTGCATCCATTGCTACATATGCTATTTATCAAGCTCTAACTGCTGCATATGTTGTCTGTCAAGCGCAATTTATTAGTCATGCTATCTTTTACGCTCTTGAAGTTGTCTCTCCACCTCATGTACTTGCTCATATACCTACTCTTGTACTCGCCTGTTTATTTCTTCTTGAATAGCCTTTAGTGTAGGAGGTGGAGTAGAAGAAGAGTCGGGACCAATATGCTCATAAATCTAGGGGGCCTGAGAACCAACATCGTATATCCTGCTCTTTTTGGGTCCCTCAATAGCCTCAAGACATAACTAATGCTCATCCATAGGAGTAGGCTTAGTGGATCTGTAGTTGACTGAGATAATTACTTGCGAAAGTTATTAATATTCTCTTGTATTTAAAAATGAAGTTAACAACAAGTTAATAATGAAGTTGTCTTATTAATTGATAACATCGTGTATATAATTAAAAGTATTAAATAATAAATTTTGATGGATGTCAATCAAATTTTCTTTAAGATTGTACTTACATTAACCCTCTCTGATCTTATGTCGATAAATGTCTACCCATAGTGTTTCTTTGTATGTGTGGACAAAAAGCTCAACCGAAAAGGGAGACGTCCTAATCTCTTAGCTTGTTAATAACAATATAATATATTACAATATCATTTAATTAATAGAAATTAAAGTTAAATAGTAATATCGAATTTGAAATATTACCAGTCGTCCGTTATGTTGCACATGGGATAATGATCGTCCTATATGTCTGGATGGACTTGCTCCTGGACCTCCTATCTCTGACAGTCTGTTATGGCTAGTTTGATTTGAAAGCTTTTTGAACTCTAGAAAAGCCCAATATCTATGCCAACTTTCCCATGCCTCCTCCCCTATCCATATTAGCTTTTGCTTGTATTTCACTTCATTCAACATGTCTTTGTACCGCAGTGCGGCCTTCTTAAAAAAGGCAATTCTAATTAATACATCAATAGCTTCATCCCACTAATATTGTTTCTTTAGAAATTTAACCAACATTAAAAATATTAGTAAACTTACCCATTTATTTTGTAAAATCTCAAATCAATTAAAAAATAACAAATAACAACACAGTAAATTAATTAATGCAAGAAACTCATTCCAATAAGTGTCATACCTGAAACTCATCCTAATAAAAGTCTCTGGTCGACTGGGTAACTTTTTTTTCAAGTGAAACCCTTAACGTCTATCTTCTTTTAGAATGTCTTCCATATTATGCTATAGCATCGATCAGATGGACCTAAACTGAAAAATATAAAAAATTATCATTGATAAAAAAAACATATATAATTTATAAGTTTAGTAAATGTAAAATGCAAAAGAATTATTATATATCAACATACCTCTCACGGGTCACAGTGATAGATAATCACTAATGAAGGAATTGCACCCTATATGCAATATCAACATCTGAAGCAGGTGTATCTCTTTATGTAGCAACCCTGAATGATGAGGTCGTGGGTATAAAAGTGGTGGGCGGTACAAATATGGTGGGTGGTGCAAAGATGGTGGGCAGTGCAAAAACTATTATGGTCGATGAAGAGGTAATGAACGGAGTAGATGAAGATGGAGTGGATGAAGATGAACCATCTAAACTTCGTGGTGACGGAGGTAGTGGAGGCAATGGTGTATGACTGGATGATGTAGCAGTATCAAAATGAGGATGAGCATTAGGTCGTGTACTAGGTGGAGAAGGTGTCGTTCTACGTCGAAAACCACCATCATGTGTAGATTTATCTCCATCGCGACCTCGCTCTAATGGAGTGCCCTCTCTAATATAGTGTTTAGTCTTTTGTATAACTTGTAATTTTTATTACTTAAACATATTACACAACTAAAAAATATAAATAGTATATGCAGCAAATACAAGCATATTAATTTCAAGTTATTCATATATATGAAGTTACCATTATTCATATGGATATTCACTATTAACTGTCACTATATTCAATCTCATCTTTCTCCAATATTTTATCAGATGATTTTGTATCTGATTGAATCTTAGTCTCATCTTCTAACTCATAATTATCATCATCTACATCGATAAACAAACTATTTGGATTATTTGTGTTGTAGGTGGCTCATCATCTGTAATTCGAATCAATGGCACATCTAATTCATCTTCCTGGAATGCTAATTCAAATGTTGCCTTATTGATGCTTTCAATTTTAATTTTAACCACGATCTGACTTTGATTTTTACATGTTGCCCACCAATATAAGTTATCTCTCTGCCTACTAAGATAAGATACATAATATACTTGACAATCTTGCATTATCAATATAAAAGGTTCGTATCTATTAAATCTCCTTTTATGATTAATAGGTACAAGATTATATTTATTATGAACTTTCATACCTATATTTGGCATAGGATCAAACCAATATTACTTGAATAATATAGTACTCTTAATCGGAAACAAAGGATATTCCAATTTTAAAATCTCCATCATTTTACCGTAATAGTCATAAGCAATCTCATTGTAATTAAAGCCCTTGATCTAAACCTCGCAATTCATGATTGACATATGAGATCCATATCTTTCAGTGTCAAATTTGTATCCATTCACAAAGTATAATGGATACATTATGACCGTTATTAATGGACCTTTAGCAAGATCTAAGATAAATTGATTTGTGATGTCATTTGTAGAGTCACTAGCCTATAACAAAGGAAAAAAAAAATAATACAACTCATTGGTACAATAAGAAAAATTTGTATAAAAGAAACAATTAATTATATAATAATACTTATGAATGACGGGAACATGACATTTCAGAACATTCAATAAATATTTGAAGTTATAGTAATTATGTAATTAGATCTATAATTTAAACAAATTATGCAACATATTCAGATACTTCAGAGCAATTTAAAAGAATGTATGTCTGAAATGCCTAATATTCTTTTTTAATTACATTTTTCTCTTTGGTCAACCAAATGGTCTACCAACATGAGTGAATATAGACAAATTACTGGGCAAATTATCCCCATAACTTATTCCATCGTCATCATTTCGAGGTACTTTTTAGTGCTTTGTGTAAACATATGGTTCAAAATATTACGAAAAAAATGATGAAAATTCTTCAACTAAATACGCATTGCATATTGAACCCTCAACCTTAGCTTTATTCTTGATATTATATTTCAAATTCAAAGTAATCTACAAAAATAAGGTATATGTTGTCTTAACAATTTAAATTTAAAGTCATTACATATTCTAAACTTTACCAACTATAAATATTTACCATTCACCTCTCAAATGGATATATCCACCGATATTATATCGATCTAGCCATCCTTGCTTCGTATGCAAGATGTACCACAAGATATTTCATTGAGTAAAAAAAACTAAGAGGAAAGATACATTCCAATTTACAGAAAATCAAAGGTATGTCTTGGTCAAGTTGTAATATGTCTTTGTCTCTAATCATTGTAGTAGTTAGTTCTTTAAAAACCAGACTCAACTTTGTTAGTGCTTTCCAAACTTTATCAGGCATAAGTTCTCAAAATACAATAGGGATAAGTCTTTGTATGAAGACATGACGATCGTGGCTTTTCATACCAAACAACTGAGCTTCTGCATATCAACATAATGACCCATATTTGATACACACCCATCAGGAAATTATAGATTTTTAAGACATTTATATAAGACTTGTTTACTTTGTTTATCCAGGGTAAAACAAGCCTCAGGATATTTTCTTATTGCAACATTATGATCTAACTTGGGTCATCGATGGAATTGCATACGGTCTTCCCTTGATTTAGCATTATCTTTTATTTTGTCTTTATGAGACATTGCCCGAGCACCAAGATGCTCTTTCGAGGTGATTTTTCACACATTAAATGCAACTTGTACCTTACATTCGTAAATTATCTCTTTAACTTTTTATTTTTAAAATTTATAGAGATGCCATCTTTAATTTTAAGGGAAAAGAAAGGAAAACCCAATTTTGACTCCAAAGTATAACCTGAAGATAAAATTACTAGACTTTTTAATTGCGACTGAGCTCAGGAACTAGATTTTTGGTTTTAAGTAACTCTCATTTTTGCTTTCCATTTAACAATCGATATATAAAAATAAGATTTCATAAAGTATAAGAATAGCATTTAAGATGCATGAACAAAGTAATTTACAACATTCATAAATAAACAATAAAATAATAGAGTTCAATTATATTACAATCAAAATCCAAAATATGGGATATTAACTCCAACCCTTATGGGAATTCCAGGTTAACCACATATTCCCTAAAATACAATACACAATATACAATATTAGAAAGAAAAAGAAGGGTTTTTGGTGTTTTCAGATTTGAAACTATGAAACAGCTTACCTATGTATCCCTTGGAATGAGAATCAAAACCCACGCAGTTTTTCCTTTTTGCAAAGGGGTTAGGTCTGATTTTAAGAAAAGTTACTCTTCCACTTTATCATGTTTTGATTGTTTAATTGATGCTTTACCAATTAAAAGAAAGAGGGAGATGAGTTTGATTTTGATTTTAGAACACGATACATTGCTTCGCACTTCAGGCAGAGGGCGTCTTAGGATTCTTCTAGATTGGAGTGCCACTTTTATTTAGGTAACAAAATTAGTCCAAAGGTTTGATTATTGTACAATTTTAATTACCGAGTTTATTTAATTAGTCAAATTAACATAATGGTGATGCTAGATTGACTAAAAGAGAGATCAAATCTGGGTCTTATATTTCTCCAACTCAAAGAGAGTTGAAGAAATCGATTTGAAATCAAAGAGAGATGAACCGCTTATGGTAAAGAAATTTGAATAAAGGGGGAGAAAAGAGAGCCAACTAAGAAAAACTCTACTTAGTCGTTCTAATGAGTTTTGAGAAGTGAATAAAGGCTTCTTTTTATAGGGAAATGGTTGGGGGTCGGTCTAATCGAAATTTGATGTGGGATTTCATGGTCTGTATTTGTAATATCTGCTATTTTGAAGTGCATTTATTGATTTTGTATGTTTGGAGAATTATAATTTCTAAATGAGAATATTGAGAATTTCAGAAACATTTTATTTTGGGTGCAGTAGAATTCAGTGTTGATCATTTCATATTCTTAAAGACATAATTTGGTAAAGTGTAAAACATAAAAATTGTTAATTAATGTCTTAGATATAATTCTGTAAAATGGTTTGACAAAATTCTATGTATGTGATGAGTTGTGTCTATTTGAGCAAGGCTGGTCTGGTTGAGAATTTCTGCAGGGATGCAGTGTTTGTTTGGAATTACTGGGAATGACTGAGGCAGAATTAGCTAAAGTTGTAAACATAAAAAATGTTCTTTCGTATGTTGAGATGATGTCTGTAAAATTTCAAAATTTTTGGATAAGTATATCTCTATGGAGAGTGATTTATATCAGGGCTGTTCGGTTAGATTTTGAGGCAGGAGTCTAGGTGATTTTTGGAGAGTCACTACGGTGTGGGCGTTGCTTATTTTGATTTGAAATTTTGTTATGTTGTGTTCCTGCCTATTAATTATAAGTGGAAAGAAGAATTGGTAAGTTGGATAATTGTAGCTCATTTGCGAGCTAGCTTAGTGTGGGATGTTCAGGCAGGAATTTGTCTTAGAACTATTGGTTATGGAAAGCCAGCCTAATGCAAGAAGGCATTTTTGTAGATTGGCAATGCGAGGCGGCATTATGACGAAGTGGCGAAGAGCTTTGGCGAAGATCTCTGGTGAAGAGTTTTGGCGAAGAAGAAAAGTGAAGAGGCGAAGAGGCGAAGAAGCGAAGAGGCGAAGAGGCGAAGAAGCATTTCCGAAGAGGCATATGCGAGGAAGAGTTGCGAGGAGAGTCTGGCGAGTCAGCATACACGAGGTAACATATGTGAGCTGGAATGTGCGAGGCAGCATTGCCGGATCAAGGTTGACGAGCTGGCAAGTGCGAGCTGGGAATGCGAAGTGGGATTGGAGAGCTGGTTTGGCAAGGTAGCTTTGCCGAGGCAAGCTGGCTAGCGTGTTTCGGGGCAGAAGCCTATTTAACCCCCCAGTAACCCAATAACGATTTCACGATTTTTTTTTTCCTTCTTTCTTCCTTTGGCAATTTCAGTCTTCTTCTCAGTTTGGTTCCATATTTTATTCTAAGGCATTAAGCTTAAATTAATGCAATATACTTCTAGATTAGTCTATATTAAGGCAAAATCATCAGATTTGAGCAATATTTACAGAATCTCAGTTTGAAGGAAATAAGGTAAATTTTCTTCCTAAGTTATTTTCTTTGGATTTATTTAAGTCTATGGGTTAGGATAATTGATTCTGGGTATATAGAACTTATCACTATTGAATTGAAGCAATTAATGGTAATTAATGTGGGAGAATTTTGGAGGTTGAACTGCTGTGAACAGTAACTCCAAAATTTAATGTGAAATGCAATTTTTCTTTAAGAAATTAATGGGATTATTGTTGAGAATTAAGAATAGATATTTTAAGATAAGTAATTAATGGAAATCATGTGGAATATTATTGATTGGAGAAACCCTAATTTTTATATATTTGAGAAATTTCTTAGGAGGAGAAATTCAGAAATTATTGAGGAATTAATTGGCAGAATTGTTAAAGAGGAATTTAAGGAAATTTGTGCAAGAGGTAAGTATGAACATTTACCTAATTCTTGTCTCTTTGAAATAATAAGACTAAGCATCTTTGATTTATTCATTCACCTATGTTTATATATTTTTGTATATGCCGAAAATGGTGTGATCAATATTTTTGGATCAAGTCCATATATTCTTGCTTGTGAACCCGGTTTGGATAATGATATATAATGATGGTCCTGCGACCAGTATGCTTTCTATGAGATTGAAACCCATGAACCATGGATAGAACGCTCTTCCCAATGAGAGTAAATTCATTGGTCCATTGTGCACTTTGGGAACTCAGCTGGTAGAGTTCTGTACCAGTGTTCCACCTAGAGGGGACCAGGCTCTAGGCACATGCCTGGCCAAGCATGTGTGCACATTGAGGTAGCAAGGCTACCGATATATATGTATGATATGTGATCAGTTCTTCCAGATGATATTTGATAATGCCATTCCTTGTGGGCATTCTATGTTCTAAAGATGAACCCATGATTTGAATTTGACATGATTTGATATAGCTGATTTATTATGAGAACTACATTTCTTCCAAGTAAAAGCCTATGACTTACTTCATGCCTATATGTAAAATTATTTGTTCATGACCATGATTCGACATTCAGTTCTTATAATATTAATGTTCATATCTTACTGAGTTGAAGGCTCACTCCTCTTCTTTGGATTTCAGGTGACAGTTTAGCTCGTGAGGGAGCTAGCAGAGAAGATCAAGCTTCTTGATTTTTCTTTCATTTCAAGAAGCTTCCATTGTAATTCTTTTGATATATAATTATGTATATTCGTTGAATGGTATTATGACACAATATGTAATGGGAGTATACTCTAGAGTTCCGTAGTTAGTCATTAGAGGATGGTAATATTTTGATGTATGAATTGATATTTTCTTTTGGAAACCTTGTTCTTTAGTGATGTGAGATGCATCTTTTATTTCAATAAGGAATAAGAGAATATTATTATTTATGAAATGATATAGTAAAGAAATTAATTATGCTGGAATGGATTATGAAAATGATATAACATGACATTATATTTGATATGAATGTATGTGAGGTTCAAGATATAGGAGTTCTACGGGTTTATGGTGGCCTTAAGCCTACCCTTGCCCTAGGACCGTCGCACCACTGGAGTTGAGGTGTGACATAAATTATCTAAAAAAAAACTCTAGAAAACTCCATCTTCCCCTCCATTGTTGGTGTGGCTGAATTCCTCTCCTAAACAACCTCCATCAAATTTTCCTTCCAACATCAACAAATTCTTTTAACAATCCATTAAGGTTTTAAGGTAAAATCCTATGTACTCATCTTTAAATTTATTCTTATAAATTCTAGAGTTAAAATATAGGAAAATAAATGAATGAAAAATAGAGTTTTAAAAGTTGTAAACCCTAGGTTTATGGTTAGAAGAAATTAATACAAATTGAGTTTAATTTATTAAATATTAAGCTAAAAGAGTTTAGGAATTTTAAAATTTGCATTAAGAATAGAAGGTTGAAACTCAATTTCTATGATCTTAAGGAATGAATTTGGAAAAGTGCAAATAAAAAAGTTGTAGCTTTAGGTTTTAAATATATGCCTGTAAAATAGTTTTGTAAAATTTGAAGTGAGCAAAGAGATATTAGGCTAAAAGTGAAACTGACTTGGATAGATAGCTCAACAAAAAATACTACTGTATTTTATTAATTTGAGGACATTAGAGTTCGAATTAGGAAAGATGTTAAACAAAAAAAAATTATTTATGTCTTTTCTAAATTATTGTGAAACGGTTTTACCATTAGATATATATATATATATATATGGAGTTGCAATCAAATCAGTGGAGTCTGACCAGATGGATATTATAGGATATCAAGGCTTAATTTAGATGACCACCATAAATTATGTAGTATTTCGATTAATATGAATTTTAGAAGTTTTGGAGTCTGAGATGTCTAGTTTAAGTAGGAAAAATAATTAAAGTAATTGGACATCTGTAGATTAAGATAACAGTAAATGAATCAAAGCTGCCATTCTTGAATACTAAAGGAAAACCTTAGAATTAAAACCCCAGAATTTGGGAAAATTTTTAAATTGAGTTAATTCTTAGAAATTGTATTAGAATTAAATATTAATATGATGTTTAATTGATTATAGTACAAAAAAAAAATGGAAAAGATGATGGAAGTGATAAAGAGGGGCATATGTGCTTACTTGGAGCATTGAAATTTAAGTTGTGAATTTTGAAAGATTTTGGCAAATCTAATAATTGAGGTGAGTTAAATATATATTATTATGCATGTTTAAAATCATATTAGAAATTATGAAAACCATTTACTTGTTCTTGATGTCTTGGTCGAACCGCCCATTTAAGAACCCTTTGTTATTTTCTTTATTTTCAAGCCTAAATTTTCATGTTTTCCTATGAATTAATATTTGAATTATTATTGCCATTGTGATTGTTGCAATATGAGCTTGAATTGTATATGTTGACCACTATTGAACTTACCTCAAAAATCAATCAAATTGGCTCTAAAGTTGTGCACACCAAGTATTCGATGAAATGCCTCTTTGAAATTTTCATAGGCCTACCAAGCCAATGCCATCGTCGCCATCGACGTTGGCTATCCAATTTCGCTAGCGCAACTAACCTTCATTGACCACTTTTGCACCTAATCCATACTTGATATTTCATGTTATTTGGCAAACCCTACAATGAACCTAAGACTTCTTTATTGAATTATATTGTCATTGAATGACTAATGAGATGCTGATGAGCCTATTGCCTTGTTAATTGAACCTTATTATTTTTGTTATTTATTTGTTATTGTAATTGCTTCCTATTACCTATGTATATGTTAGTATAGCAGAGCTACTATTCTGATGGGATAGAGAGGGAAAAACTATCGGCATTGTGCACAGTGACTATTTTAACCCTTGTTAGGGGTAATGTTCTAGCCATAAGGCTTGATCCACCTTATACTTCATTAATGATATTGATATGTGACATGTGTATGAGACCTTTTATATTTGTTATACTGACATGTCATGAGTTCTTTTGATTCATTTATCCTACTTGATTTTCTCAAGACAATTTATTATTTAACCTTAAATATTTCACCAACAATTGTTCTTTATTTATTTATAAGTTGGGTATTTGGTGTGCTATTTATAAAACCTTTCATTGTTTATTACTTACCTATTGTTACCTAACCTATTGTTACCTATCTAACCCACTGTATAATAATATATATTTGACTCATTGAGTATTTAAAATACTCACTCTTTTAGTGGTTAAATATTTTTTCAGGTCAAGAGTATAGCGGTTCCAAGGTTTCCTTCTTTAGTGTAACTAGTTATCCCTTGTAATGTAACTATCAGTGTTCATATTAACTTTTGTAAACTCTAGAAGCTCCATAGTTGCATAATTAAGTAAGTTAGTTTTGAATAGAATGATGTGTAAATAACACTTCTAACTGTTATATAAAATGTATGAAATATGTTAGTATATAAATTTGCCTAATGATGTTGACAGATAAATG
Source organism: Aleurites moluccanus (assembly GCA_948193065.1). Classification (NCBI taxonomy): domain Eukaryota; kingdom Viridiplantae; phylum Streptophyta; class Magnoliopsida; order Malpighiales; family Euphorbiaceae; genus Aleurites; species Aleurites moluccanus. The sequence goes on along the minus strand of CANXYC010229209.1, from coordinate 3,567 downwards.
GATGATATTAAGTGTAGAATAACTATGTCAGATAATGAATATGAATTATAACAAGGGTTCTACGAGTGTTGGTAGTCTTAAGAAAATCCTACATCATAGGACTGTCATGTTCCAAAATTAGGATGAGACAGAGCAGAACGGGAAAAAAACATTTCACAGAAGAGAGAGATAAAAAGAAGAAGCAAGAAATTGGTGATCCAGTCAACGGAGTAGAGCATGCACTGGCAAGGGATAAAGGTGGCATGCCGACAACTTTGGACATCTCAATGGTTACCGAAATGGAGCCCACATAGCGGTGGATGCATCGAAAAAGAGCTCGTTGGCGATGAATTTGTTTTGATCAATTTCGACCAACTCTAACAGCCAATTTTGGTGGTTTTTACTCTATTGGACTCCTTATTTCATGGTTTCATGGGCACCAATTTTGCCCAATCGAAAATCGAAGCCTAGACTAGAAATAGGGATACACATGTGATTTTCCAACAATTTCGAGTAAGTGAATTTTATAGTGTTCTAAAATTAATTATTAACTATTTGAATTATATTTGGAGATAAATTTATAGAAATTATTGAGTATTGATATTGATATTGAAATATTTAGGCAGATAATAATTAATAACTGTATTGAAATTAAGTCTATAACTTAGGATAAATTAATTATATTACTCTGGAATTATGATAGAAATTATGTGAATAGTAATTGTGGAATTTAGGCTTTGAAAGGTTAAATTTTTGTGGAGTAATTTAATTTGGTGGTGCTTAAATAAGTAAATAAATGAAATTTTAAATTAACTAAATTATTGGAGTTTAATGGTGTTTATTTTTAAAATATTATAAGGTAATTAGTTGATGAAGTATAGATTGCGATATATTAATTATCGATGATTTAATTAAATAATTTATTGGAGACTGAAAATTTAAAATTGATAGAGAATAATTATGGTTATTGGATAAATTGAGTATGGAAATGGGAAATTGTTGTGAAATAACTTATGGGATTATTATTATGAAAATTATTTATGGAGATTGAGACAATTAAATTAATAATTATTAGTTGGTAATAAAGTATTGGTAAGTGGTTTAGTTCGAAATATTTATTTTGGAGTTGTGATTAACAAGGGAAATATTAGTTTCCAGAACCATTCAGTGGAAAGATGTCACCCTACCAAATGAATAGATTTTAGAGGGAGCAACTCAACCAGAAGTGAGAAATATTACCTAGTTTTTAGATGATAAAGTCAAACTTACCTTTGACAGAAAATTAACATTTTCAATATTTTCTGATAGTGCCTCTACCTATTTGACTATAGATATTTGGAAGGAATACAAACTTCCTTCTGTATTTATACCCAGTATACTTCAAAACAACTTGAATAAATAATTCAAATACAACCTAGGTATTCTATTTCGGATATACCTAAGACATACCTGATACCACCATTCAAAATGTTGACTATCATACCAATATACACAGAAATATATATGTTGAAAGTCAATATCCAAATCAAGAAGAAGAACCTTTACCAGTTCATCCTTCTTATCCAACTCCTTTAGCAATCACTCAAAACATTGAGCACAAGATCAATGTGATAGAAAAAGATTTTCAATTTAACAAAAAACTATTGCATGAATATTTTTATTCAAAAAAGAATGAAACCAAGAAAATTTGATTTTTTTCAAAACTTCTTGGAAGTCAGAAATGAAATCTAAGAAAAGTATTATGAATTTTGCAATACTTTAAAAAATTGAAATGAAATTTTTTAATTGGTTTGAAATCTATGCAAAACAAAATAAAATTGCATATCCATTTTTCAAATTAAAACATTCAAAAAATTTTGATCATTCAAAAAAATTTGTGAATCTCGTTACCTCTAGGAATAAGACTCCATAATAGAAGGTAGGTGAACAAATAATATAGTCTGAATATCCATCACCTAGAGAAATTACCATTCATGTAGGAGGAAATAATGAGGTCACACCTTCACCTTATAAAAAGGTTTAAGATGATGATTCTAGAAATATTAAGAATATTGTCCAGCAGAAAAAAATTTCAAATACCAATCTCCAAACTATGGAGAAACAGTTGACAAGAATAGAAAACTATATCCAAAAGTCAACTATTATTGTTCCCTAAAGTTCAAACCTTGATGTTGCCACCAGAAGGGAAACTAGAACTTCAAACTTGGGGGCCAAAATTATCTCAATAATTACTATATGGAAATACCTACTTAAAAATTGTTATATGAAGAAATATTACAATTCTATATGTTTAAAGTTTACCCTCCAATAACATGTTCTTATATCAAGCTACGAAAGAATTTTAAAATAATTTGTATATCTCCTTCATAAAAAGAAAAGAAAAAAAAAAACGTAACTATCAGTTTATCACATACATAAATTATCATATATTTTAAGATTCATTGACAAAAAAACTAATGTTTAAAATATATTAAGGACTAGTATTTAAAATAGCAAACATCATCTAAATGGAGTATAAAACAACAGTTAAAATTCACTAACTTTAACTTAGCTTCTTGTATAATTTCTATCTTTTTCTCTTTATTGATCATACTCTTTTTCTCTCTCTCTTTACCTCTTTTAAGAGCAGAAAATGATTGAATGGGTGAAAGTGAAAGAAAAAGGAATGAAATTGAAGAGAGATATAAAATAGATTTTGCTTTTGATTTTAGTGGACTGAAATTTGGGAATTGGGAGATAATGTTTGCAAAGCTTTTTTTTTTTTTAATTTAACTAAAACAAAAATTATGGGCTAACTCAAGATATTGGGTTAAATAATATAGAAGGTTCATCATATATGGACCTATTTTGTTGTGGGGACTATTTTTTTTTTTTTGGGTTAATTACAAAAAAAAAAAGCATCAACTATTCAAGAAATTATAATTTTATCAAAAACTAAAAATTTTGGTAATTTTATACATATACTTTCAATTTTTGGCAAAGTTAGCACGGAACCGGAATCCGGTCAAAACTTGGTGCCGAAGTTGACATGGCATTTTTTTTTATTTTTATCACGTCAGCATTTAACTAGGAAATCAAATCAAACCAACCAAATTAAATTGAACCAAATCAACTTGAATCGATCAGTTCGATTTGATTTTTCAATCTTCAGTTTGATTCGATTAATTATTTTGAAATTTCAGTTTTTTTATTTGGTTTGATTTTTTCAAAAAGAAATCAAATAATTTTTTCATTCGGTTCGATTATTTTTTGAAATTTCAGTTTTTATTTGGTTTGACTTTGGAAGTTTTGTTTCGATTCAGTTCAGACTGAATCAAACGATTTCTTACCCTTTTATTTCTTCTTCTTATTATTATTATTTTAATTTTATGGTCATTCAATACTAAAAATATTAAAATTGATTAAGTTCGGTTTGAATATTTCGATTTTCTTTTGAATATCAAAATAATTAAACCGAACCGAACTGAATTAGAAAATAAGTTATTCAAGTAGAACCGATATATTTTAGTTCGGTTATTTAAATAATATATATATATATTTAAAGAAAACCAAATTGAATAAAAAAAATCAAAATTTCAAAAAATTAAT
>CANXYC010229163.1:0-30000 GCA_948193065.1 Aleurites moluccanus | reverse complement strand
TACCAAGTGTTCAAATAAAGAGAAATGGATATCAGATAAAGATGTATAAACACAACAATGGACAAGTAATTATGTAGATACAATAAATAATGGACTTTGAATACATTGCATTTCACTTTATGTCCTATATATCACATAAGGCAAGTCAAGCCTTATGCTTAGGACCTTAACCCTTCCCAATTAGGGTTTAAAGTATCTATTATGCACAATGCCGATGGTATTTACCCACTATCCTATCGGTAAACTAGCTTTGTTATATAAACATATAAATAGGTTATAAGAAATAAATATAGTACTAAATAATCAAAGAAATCAATATAGACCAATTTCAATAACAATAAGTTCAATTGGTTCATAAACATCAAATAATCTCTCATAGGATCAATAATCACATATAAAAGGAATTAAAGCATAGGTTAAATGCCATAAAACTCAAGTTCAGATCAAGAATACAGAATGTCGAAAAGGCATAATTGCATTGGCAAGAAGGCTAGTTACTCGCGCTAGCAACAAGGACATTATAATAGTAGGCCTATGAAAATATAAAGGGGCATTTCACTAAACACTTGATGTTCATCACTTTAAGGTCAATTTGGTAGGGTTCTGAGGTAAGTTTATTAAAACCAGCATTTCACATTTCAACCCACAAATCAAAGAACACAATGGCATTGCCAGACACTATAATAAATCCATGGAAATGTATAGAAATTAGAATTGAATTCAAGAAAAATCAAAGGAAAAGTCACTAAGTGTGTTTTGGCCTAAACAAGAACATTAATAATTTGGATTCAACAATTTCAAATGCGATTTAAAAAATGCATAATAATATATAAATGACTCACCAAAACTGTCAGTTTAATTGAATATACGTTAGAACCTTGAATTCCTCACAATAGACATATATGACAATCCTTATTTTCTTTTGATTCTATATTCAATTTTTTACTTGTTTTAACATCAATTAGATGTAAACTGACATATTTTAATGTCAAATGAAATTATAGAATTCAAATGGACAAATTAAGTTTAGACTTAAACTATAAATTAGGGTTTTCTTCTAATTCTAACTCAATTTTTGCTATCGACTATTCAATTCATCTATTTAATCACATGTACAACTAAAATAGATGGAAAGAACCATAAAACAATCATTTTACCTCTTGTTTATATGATAGCTGAAACCCTAGCTTCAAAGTTCTTCGAGTTTTTGCTTGTTTTACTTGGTAAAATTGGTGGAGGATGAAGTATTTAGGTGTATATTCAAGCTTCCTTTGAAAATTGGAAAAAAAAAATGAAGGAATAAGGGAGAGGATGGTTCGGCCTGATGGGGGAGAGAAGGAGGAGAAGAAAAAGAAGAAGAAATGGGTTTATATAGATAGGCGCACTTTAGATAATTAGGTTCTCCCCCCTCCCCGATACTTTACATATTCATGTTTCAACCCCGAAACTTATAACTATTTATATTTTTGTCCCATTTCAATTATGAAATAATATTTCTTATAATTCTCCAGTTTATAATTTTAATGGTAAAGTTAAAATACACATTTCCAAATCTATTTACTAATTGAAATATTGAGGTGCCTGCTTACCTATCAAGTCAGTTTTTAGCTATTCGTCCAACTATGTTCATATGATATTCCTATGATTAATGGAGTATTTTCATGTTTAAATGAATAAAATTTTCGAGTGTTACAATTTTTTTATAATTTTTGAACTTAAAATGAATATTTTATGAATTTTTAAATATTTAAATATAGTTATGAAAAAAAAAAAAAAGAAAAAAAAAAAGAGAAGGTGTTAGGGAGATAACGGGGGAAGGCATTCTACTCTAATTTTTATGACTTTAGGGCCATATTTGCGCTTTAAAAAAGAAAAAGTATTAATGTAATATTTTTGCTATAATCCAGAGGTATATTTATACATTTTTCCTATATATTAATAAACGAATTAGATATTATCTGACACATTTAAATAGGATCAAGATAAAATATTTATCCTTATTTTGACTTGAAATTAAGAATAATAATTCTACGTTAATAAAGATTTGTATATCAATAATAAAGATTTATCAATGAAACTTATATTTAAATTAATTATTTTAGATTAATTTGACTAATCAAATAAAAAAGTTAATCATATGAATCACTCATATTAAAAAAACTAACAATTGTCAATTTAAATTCAAGTCTCCCAAATTACAAAAAATTATTATCAATTTAATGAAAGATGTTAAATGTAGAGTGGTGTTTGATAATACCATTTAGTACTCAAATTTAAAATTTTTAATATTTAATTGTTTTAAATTATTTGGCTATCCTTATTTTAAAAATTTTAATTAGTTTAAAAATTATTTAAAATAATAAGTCAAAATTTTAATTTAAAATTTATACTAAATATAATATGTGATTAAATTTTTAAATATTTTTAAATTTTTAAAATTACATCATTTATTTTATTTAATCTTTAAAATTTCGATCAACCTTTAATCTAACAAACATTATTTATTTAATCAATATCCAAAATATATTTATTGATGACAAATGTTTTAAATTCGTACTTAGATTATTTTTTTTAAGTATAAAATTAATTTTCATTCACACTGTACTTATATTATACTAGTAATATTACTCACGCGATGCTGCGGGATTTAATATTAACGTATAAAATTTTAATTCATTTAATAATTAGTTAAATGAAAATTAAATTTTAATTATTCTTTATATGTATATTGATGTGAGTTTACAAATAGTATTTTTTCATATTACCTAAGACCAACCATAATGGATTCAACATCAAGATCAGCTATATAAAAATCAAGTTTCTAACTTCCCTCTCCATTACCCACCACGCGAAAAGATAAGGTAACATATATTGGCATGACAATTCATAAATCACATTTAACATCAATAATACATTCATAAAAGGACAACCTGCCTTTCATATTTTATTTTTCCTGGCAGTTATAGGTAGAAATCCACATTCTATAAGCAATTTCAAGTGAATTTAGGAAGGATGAGGATGGCAAACCAAAATTTTTTTTGTTATACATTGTGAGCAATCACCATTTTTTTTTTTTTCCTCCCAATCTAAATGTTAAGTAAATATGATCAATAAAACATGTTTATACTCCTCAAAGAGGAAATACATTTTGCATTACTAAGCCATTATTAAAAAAATACTAAGTTAATTGAAAGTTTATATAGCCTAGGAATATAAAGGTTGGATCAATTTACACCCAGAAACCCAAGAAAACTTAATATCAAAGTTTGCAAATTTGAAGAACATCTTTAGCCTTACTATAAAATGAAAAACAAAGATTAATGTGCTTATCTAAATGGCAAGATACATATCTAAAATATTAATGTACATGATTAAATAATTTACTTATCTCCAATGCCTAGTATATATTTAATGACAGAGTAACCAACACAACATTTTATAAATGTTTCAAGACAGGTGGCTGTAATACCAAATAGACCATGGTCATCTGGATGAAACTTCTGCAAATAACTTATAATATTGTGATACTAAGAGAGAATTTGGATTTCAAACACATATTAGTAACATATTTCAATTTTCTTTTTTGCAAAATTAAATATGTTGCAAATCAATTTCTTAAATACATGCATGACCATTATTTTGACAAATAATCTGCATTGGGAAACATGGGTAATGAACACAGGAAAATAATGTAAGAGCCTATGATTGTCAATAAGCAAAAAGAAAGGAACAAAATCAGTAGTTGATGGGTCTATTTCCAAAGCAGTAACAGTTTCATATCCACTGTGATAATAGATCCAAGCAATGTGCTTTTGCTGGCCGATGAAGCAAACATTTGAAAGTCAAGATTGGATTTATCTTATGCTCTGACTTTTTTAAAGAACCAAAATTACTAAAGAAAGAAGAAAATGACTAACTATGTTTTCAAAAATATTGTCATTTTACTTGCTCTGACTTGATTTATCACCAAGAAAAATTATTGTCATATCCGAACATGTTCTTTGTTTTTATTGTAAATTAACCCAAGGAATTAGATGAAAGAAAAAACATAAATTAAAGTAAAGAAAAAAAAATTTATCCTGAAAAATAAAAAATGTAAACAATAAAATAAAATAACAAAAAAAACCTTAAATCTAGCCACATGCAAAAAAAAAAAAAAAAAAAACATAAATAAAGAAGCAAAAACAGAAACAAATAACCCAGATTTTGCCACATGCAATTGATAGATAGTCCTAAAAAGTAAAGATTTGCAAAATAAGTAAAAAATAAAATAAAAAATAGCAATTATAAAATAACAAAAAAAGAACTTAATCTCACAACATGCAAACCAAACAGGAAAAAATCAAAAAAGCAAAACAAATAAAACCCAAAAAAGTTAAATCCAACCACATGCAAAGAAAATAGAAATAAAGAAGCAAAAATATAAATAAATAAAACCCAGATTTCACCACATACAACTGATGGATAGTCCTAAAAAGTAAAGAACTACAAAATTAATAAAAAGTAAAATAAAAATAACAATGATAAAATAACAAAAAAATGAATTCAATCTCACCACATGCAAACCAAACAGGAAAAAACCAAAAAAGTGAAACAAATAAAACCCAAATCTCACCACATGCAACAGTGCAGAAACTTTAAATCCCATCATCCTCGTCGAAATAAGAAAGCCTGTTAAAAAAAAATTAACAAAAAAAAAACAACTAAAAATTATAAAAATAGCAAAAATATTTAACAAACTTGCCAAGAAGCAAATCATTGTAGAAATTAAAAGGAAAATAGAAAGCGATATAAGGAGAAAAAAATAAAAAAGCAGAAAGAAAAAGAGAAGTCGGCGAATATAGCGACATCTTTTTTATCCATTTTTTTGAAAAGATTCTAAAAACACCCAACAAAATGAACAAAAATGAATCACAGAGGATTCATAACAATAAAATTAACAACAATTTCAAGAGAATAAAAGACATACAACCTGAAATTCTCAAGAAAAAAAGAAGAAGAAGAAGAAGAAGATGGAGGCGTAACAAAAAAGCAAGAAATAAAAGTAATGAATGTAGAAAGAGAAAAACAATCATTTTTTTTACCTTCCCAAGGATACTGAAAAGTATCAGACACGGTAACAAAGGAAATGACGTATATCCCTACACGGTGTCGTTTTGGAACGGATGTGTTGGAAATCAGGATAGCTAGGTAATTTTACAACTTAGCAGTGTGAAATTACATATAATATATGTAATTGCGTCGTTTTGTAAAGGTATTTTGAGGAAAAAAAAAAGGATAAAATAGTAACTTACTAATCCAAAATCAATTGAAATTGCACTGTTCATCGGTTGTTCACGTTTATATCTTATAATAGATTAGATATAAAATTAATCCCCCAAACATTCTTATTAAGCTTGCTTCCCATATAAAGTCTTTATACCTAAACTTTTATTTATTTTGATGGGTGGAGTTTGATTTAATATCAGCATATATATATATATATATATATATATATATATATATATATATATATATAAAACAAATGTTGAAATCTTCATAGGTAGAAATTATATAATTTTTCTTTCGATATCTTATTTTACAAAATTTTCTCTTCAACATTAATTGTTCAATTAAATAAATAATAATTCGCGAATTTGAGTTTTCGAGTGATTAAATATTAAAAAATATTTTTAATTAATTTAATGCTTTATAATAATACAAAATATTATTATAAATAAAAACATATATAAATGTATAAATTATTGTATATTTTATTTAAATAATAATTATAAATATAAATGCAAAATTATTATATATTTTATATAAATAATAATAATTATTATAATAAATTTTAATATTGTTATATTTATCAATATGTTTATCTTTATATATTAGTATTAAATTCAAATTATCAATTATTCAATGAAAAAAATTATGAAATAATATAATAAAAATAATAAAAATAAATTATTATTTAATTTTTATAATTTAATGAAATTAATACTTACATCATTTTATTTTAAAAAATTAATTAATTAATTTCAAATATTTAATTTTGTCAATAATCTTTTCATCTAATTTTCTATTAAAAAACTAAAAGAATAATTAAAAAAAAAAAAATTATTATTATATTATAATATATTATAATACCACTCATCAAATTAGTAAAATCAACCTCCAATTTCTCGATCTTTTCCATGTTTAAATAATCATTTTTCGGTCTGTCTCCCTAATTGTTTCTTACATCCCTCCAGTAACCATCAATAAAATGCACTCAACAAAGCCACGCAGGAAAGTGGCTTCGGTTAACGGAGATGCTGACAGCTCGACCGAAAAGCAAGATAAACTCTTCTTCTTAAGCGCCATTTGCAGCGGAGAGGACCCGATATTGTCCGCAAAGCCTTTGCTTTTAATAAGCCCGAGACACTTCTCCACAATCTTCGCCAATTTGCCCGCTCCAAGGAATCAAAAATTGAGGAAGTTTGCAAAGCTCACTATCACGACTTCATTTTTGCCGTTGATAACCTTCGATTCACTGAAATTCACCCTCTCTGACTCCAACTCTTAAGTTTAAGTCCGTTGCTGATCCTCTCTTAACTATTCTCGTTTCATATGTAGAGGCCCAAACCGTCTCTCGCAATGTGAACTTAGCTCTTGCTCTAATCGTGTCTTGTATCAAGCTCATGGAGATGGAGGCGATGACGGTGAAATCGCTGTTGAGGAGCTGCGATGTATGGTGGTGGTTACTTGCTCCAGATGCTCTGTTTTTGGGTCTTTATTCTATTTTTGAGCACCACAAGCTCAAAGGCCTGTTGATGATGATATCCAGCCATATGACGATACATCATTGTTCAATGCCTAGATTTAATAATGTGTTCACCATCTCTGTATTTTCAATGACAAAACCCAACTAACATCACACACAATTCCATCTCCATTAATTAAGAATTCAAAACCCACATTCCAAAATCAATCATAGGCCATAATGCCGCTATGTTTAAAATAAAAGACCCGCGTAAGAGTGTCTTCACTGGGTATTGCAACAAGCAGTTTTGGGTGATTTTCTAAGTCTAAAATTAATTGAAACTTAGATGATGTATGTTTATGATGGTGGGTTTAGGATTTTTGATTTAGGATTTTTTTTTTGGTCAGATTAAAAGAGTATAAGAGTAAAAAGTTATAGAAAGGGAAAAATTTAAGATTTCGTTTAAAAAATAATGAAATTAGAGTTAGAATTTGAATTTTCAAATGCAGTGTTTGGTAGTTATTTAGGATTAAAATTAGAATTTTAACTACAATTCTATGAAATTATAAAATAATTAAAAAATTAATTTCATAATTTTATTTTCAACTCATAAAAATTATAATTCAATAATCACCACTATAATTATTTCTCTCACTGCCTCTCCGAGCATTACCGTCATTGTTATCATCGGCGACGATAGTCCGCCACCTCTAACGAAGGCGGCTTATTAGCGACGATAACTGTGGCTAGCCTGACGGTCATGACTGGCGATGATGGTTCGCCAAACCGTTACCGTTAGCCTCGATGACTCGTCAGACTGTCATTATTGGTGGTTCACCCCCACCCCCACCGCCACCATCGATGATTCGCCACCACCACCGTCACCGTGAGTAGTTCACCACCACTTCCAACTCAAACAAACACTTTCATTGTCATTAATTTTTTAATTAATTTCAATTTTAATTTTAATTTTTTGTATGAAATAAATGTTAAAATTATAATTAAAATTAAAATTTTCAATTCCAATTTCAATTCTTATTCTCAATCGGAGCCTAAGATAAAATAAAAGGTATTTAGATATTTTCATGTGTATTTAAAGATAAAAAAGTTAAAAAAATTAATATTAATTATGAAATCAAATATTATGAATTAACTAGTTAGTTTTTCAAAATAGAAAAATATAAATATTAATTTAATTAAATTTTAGGAACTAAATAATAATTTATCTAAATAATTATTATATATTAAAAGTATTATTTTATTATATTTATTTATTTTTTCTATATTATTACTTTTATTTATTTTTCTTTATTATTACTTTTATTTATTCAAATAAAATTATTATAAAAAATTTAAAAAGATCTTAAACTTTTACATTAAATATCCTACTAATTAACTAATATTTATTTTAACTATTTTTGAATAATTAAAATTATATAGAAATTTTAAAAATTCATAAAAAAATTAAATGGTGAGAAACTTTCTATATCTTTCAATTTATAATAGATTTATGAAATTCATTGTTATCAATTTAATTTAATTATAATTAAATTTCATATTTTAAATTTATTATTTTAAACATAAATTAATTTATAAATAAATCCTAAATAAAATTTATTTATTTCAAACATAAAATATTGATCATATTCTCATGGATTAATTAAATAGTAAGTAAGCTTCGGTTAGATGATCATTCACTCGATCAACACAAGTTACACGTGGCCTTTTTTATACTTGCACAGCGCAGCGCACAGCTTTAAGCTCCCCCGCACACAATAAACTCTTCTACAGTAGTACCAAATTAGCACATACGTTCACAGTTGAAACGAGAAGAAATTGGAAAAAATGAACAAACGCTGATTCATACACTGAGAAGATTGTTATAGGCTAGCAGATTAGAGGTGAAAAAATGGAACGCGAAACGCGAAAGCACATTCTCGTCTAGGTTCTTAACACCAACGGCAACAGATCTATTGGGCGCTTATTTTTTGGGATTCGAGGGCCTTAACTCTCAGTTTTCTCTCTGTAGCGGGCGAGTGAAATCTCTCTATTAGCAGCCATGATTTCGACAACGAAGCTCAAATCTGTCGATTTTTACAGGTCAGGTCTCCATTTTCTTCTATCATTTTCAATCAAATTCACGTCGATTTTTTTGAGTGTAGAATGTTTATGGAGTTTTTCTTTTGATTGAATTATATAGATTATAACTAGAATCGTTGTAGCTTACGGATCGGATAGTTTGATTGGTATTTGTAAATTGTTACAGCGAGATATACATTAGCGGACCATTAAGGACTTGGCTAAAACACCAATGACGGACTGAGTTGTGTAATGGGCTGTGTCTGAATCGTGTTTTGTTGAACTAGCTTTAGTTATGGGTTAATTTATTGTGGCTGTGTTGTTTTTGCTTCTTGCATTATCATTTGTTGTTATCTTCCTTGAAATTATGTGAGACGTGTATCTTAGCTTGTGCTAGTAATTATAGCTGTACAATTGCCAATATTTTTTTTTTGTGAGGGTTAAGGTAATTATCATTTTTGTTATTAAGATAGTGAATCTTGATCAACGCGTACTTGGATGAGGAAAAAAATTGAGAAATAGTACAACAATTAACAAGCATATGGAATGAGACTATATGGAAATCTTTAAATTATGATATATCCTTAGGTAAATAGAGAGAAAAGGCTACGCAGTTCTACTTAGCACAGAAGTTGCAGTTCCTGAGCAGCAGATTTTGTTGAAATGCTATGGAATAAGGAGCTTGAGTGGTTCTTAAAATTTACAATTGTAGCCACTGTTCCATGTACAATATTTTTCCCTTTTTCTTGTCAAATCTTTTAATGTTTGATTAAGTTGTGCGGTAACTTCGCATGAGTGTGCCATACCACTGCAATTATGGTACAAAAGAAAAATTTCTGCTCATTCATTTCCTTTCTACAGGAAAATTCCTAGAGACTTGACTGAGGCGTCAATATCAGGTGCAGGATTATCTATAATAGCAGCATTCTCTATGGCATTTTTGTTTGGAATGGTAAGTGGTTTATGCCTCTCTATTAGGGTAAACTTGTTGGCTCAATTTTTGGAGCATTTAATATTGAGATTCCATTTGGCAGTCCTCTTTTACCTGCTTTTCAAAAATTATTTTCAATGTTTTTTTTAAAAGATCTTTTTTGGTTTAAGAGGTGAGACTACTTACTTTTGGGAAAAAACATCTAACTGGTTCTTTATGAAAAACTAATAAAGTCTGCACTGCACGGCAAATGCAGATTGGTATTGCTTTAGGTTCATATTTGATCCATTCAATGTTGATGTGTCATACTGTTCACCCCAAATACATTTTTTGGGTGCATGAAAATTATTGCTTTTCTCTTATTTCTCTTTTATATTACTGCCTTTGTTGTTTACTCTCGGAATCAATTCTAACACCTTTTGATGCGTTGCATCTATGATTGTTCTCTTCCTTGGAAAATGTAATTTGGTGTTCTTAATATTAATAACGGCTGTTTTATGTAGTATCTTGATGTTAATCTTGATTTTTGTGATAGGTGTAAATCATAATGTCCATTTTGCAGGAATTGAGTAATTATTTAACAGTCAGCACCTCTACATCTGTTATTGTTGACAGAAGTTCTGATGGGGACTTCTTACGTATTGATTTTAATATAAGGTAATTGCATGTCATAAATTTTGGTCAATATCTTCACTAAATGATGGTGCTTTTATAAACATTGTTTTAGCGCAAGTATACGTGCCTTTGTTTGTGAGTGTATCACTTCTTGCTGTAGTAACTAAGACTGTGTTGAATTGAGCATACAGCTGTTTTATTTGTAATTCTCTTGTATCATGCTAGAATAAGCATTGGGGTAAAGAGGTGTATATTATCTTTATGATTGTTGGTGATGTGGTCATATCTTGTCTACAAGCACATGTATTAACAGAATTACTTATTATATGACAAATTCTGGAATAGTGCAGTCTGAATATCTTGGTCAAGTCCTTTTATGTAATATTGGGATATAGTTTTGTCACAAGTATGTAGAAGACACTTTTTTTTTTTTGTTATTTATTCATTTATTTTTGTATAATCAAGTGTGAGAAAAGTGATTAGGCATATTCACTCATGGGTGTTGGGGATGATAGTATGGAAAAGTGGGGATAGGGTAACGCAAAATTTCAACTTGTTGCTGGGGTCTCTCTTTTTGGTGTGGTTACTGGTGAGGGCAATGATCTAAGGTTGTTGGCATTGGATCAATGAATTTTATCAGCATTGCAATGTTCTTTTTCTTGCTTAATTTAAAAGACTCATTTAAGGAGGTAACCATGTAAATATATTCATGTATATGATACATAATCTACAAAATAGCAAATTTAGATAAATTGTCACTGTACCAAGAACACACAGCATGAAACAATCTATTACTCAATGAAAAGAGATCGTTTCTCTCCATTAACTCTCTTCTATCTCTCCCTCCGCCTAACCCAGAAAATAGTCCTGGAGATTAAACAAGAAAAAAGCTACTGTTTCCTCTGCTAGATTGTACACTCCTCCATGCCCATAACTTTCTTTTTCTCTGATCTTCTTGTAATCCCACCATTCTCTCTTTTTGAGATTATCCAGAGTCAAAATAATCGGCCATGTTACTTCCTAGGGAAAAAAGTCACCTCTGAAGGGGCCCCAATTTTCCAAATTATATTCCAAGGGAACTATATTATTGCTTTAATTCCAACTCCTACATATTGCTCTAAAAAACCACATTCTAAGCTGCACTCTCATTTGAGGTGCAAGAGTTCACCACTTCTTTCCCTCTTCCTTGCCATCAAGACAATCTTTGGGCCATGTGTTTTCAAAGAAAATTCTCCTCTCTAATCTTAATTCTGAAAGAAAGTTAGCATTCCCATTAATCCACCTTAAAAGTCAACATTCTGCATTTACGCATTCCCCGAACCTCTATTATTTCTCAGTACTATTTTACCTTGATGAAAGTCAATTTATGACATCAACATCAGTTAGATGCTGCCAGTCTATAATTAACGAGAACTTAACACAAATTTGTAAATATGATTTTCTGTTGTTATTCTTGTATTTTCACAATTTTGTAGTATATTTTTATGAAAATTGTCATTGAATAATTGTTGTTCTTTTATTACTGTGGTTGACTAATACTTTGGTACTTTCTTGAAGCTTTCCTGCCCTGTCATGTGAATTTGCATCAGTTGACGTGAGTGATGTGTTGGGAACTGTAAGTTTTAATCTGCTCCTGTCTTTCACCTGCCTCATTTTATTGATTTTATTGCAAAGATCAAATAAAATTTTAAAATTGGTGCCATTATTACTGCTGTTGTTTTTTCCATGTTTTCTGAAAGTATGTTGCACACCTTTGTTTGGAGGCTTTTTACTTTTTTTTTTTTCTTTTTTGTCCATGGGAAGAGAGAGAAAGGGAAGAGTGGGGTTGCATCTGCTTTTGGATTTGAGAGATTTTGGGTCTTATGTTCTATGAGCCCTTTAGGTAAGCAATAATCGGAAGATTGATGAAAATATGCTTTTTTGTTTTAGAATGTAATTGACTAAAAAGTGAAATATTAAAGAATTTGAGATCGGGATCTCCTTGATGTTTTATTGGTCAGCACAAAGGAACATGCTTTTCAAAATATGTATGATAGTTCATGAGATCAGAGATATCTTCATATTTTAGTTTGATGAAAGAACTATACTGAAAATGTTGATAAAAGGTCATTAAAAATTGTTCTTAGGGTGAATAATTTGCTTTGTTTTAGTAACACAGTTAAACTTAAAACATGAGTTTGAAACTGCTTTTTCAAATATCTAAAATGGTGCTTTGTGGAAAAGGAGATTCCTACCTTGATGCCAAACAGACTTTGTGTAATTCTTTCTTGAGTGTATGTCTTGTTTTCCATGTTGTTCTGTCCTTGAATCGCTTAATTAGATTGTGACAGTCCTCTAAACCTTGATTTAGCATATTTATGCGTGCTTATTTTTTGTATTCTGCATGATCCTTGAAATTTATCTTCCTTGTTATCCATCCAATCCCATGTTATTAGTGATACTCTTTTGCTTGTTTCTCTCTTGCTTGTTTTTCTAACATAATGATCTGGAGCAGTTGAAGTTTTGTACTCTTGTTTTCAGAACAGGTTGAATATAACAAAGACAGTCCGCAAATTTCCAATAGATCATAATTTAAATCCCACTGGCTCTGAGTTTCACTCAGGACCAGTTTTTCATGACATTAAGCACGGAGATGAGATTGATGGAGAAGTTGATGAAGGGTCTGTGTCACTAAATGCTAAAATTTTTGATCACTACTCGCATCAGTAAGTGGTCCAATTTTGAGTTACTAACACTTATATTTTGATTTTGGTGTTTTTATTTTAGAAGAATTTTTTTATCATGCGATTATTGCAGCAACATCTGCTTATGGTTCATACTACTATTTTGTCATGTGTGCAGTGTGCTACATGTGCTCATAAAGATATTTAGCACCTGGAAATTTTTGTATACATGCTCGCATAACTATAGTTTCTTAAAGCATATGTATGCATGAACTTTAGTTTCTTTAAGAACATTTTTCCCTTTTAAGTCCAATGCAACTTTTGTACATCAGCTCTCTTTTTATAGAATATTATGCACTTGTACAATTAAAAAAGAGTTTGGTACTGTAGCTGATCCAGCACTCTTAGAAAAAGTTAAGAAAAAAAGGAAGCAAACCTACGAAATAAAAATGAATAGATCTATACCCAAGTTTTCTGGTAAAATACATCTATATGTAACAATTTAAAAATATGGTTGGCAAAATTAGAAAATTAGACATCTAATTATAATTAATACAATTTTAAATCAACTTGATGATCAATCACATGCAATCAAGCAAGGAATTTTGAATTTATAGCTTATAAATCTAAACTAACAACCAATGAAAATTCAATTATAAATCAAGGGATGGAATTGCAAATTCAAATATTTAAGATTAAGAAATGGGATTATTATACTTGGCACTCTAGCCTTTGGGAGTTATTACAAATTGAAGCTCATGCTTTAATCTAGTACCATGTGAACCCTAACCTTTAGTTTGCATTTCAATTTTTAAAGTATGAGGTTCAATTTGTAATAACCCCAGAAGTTTGGGATATTGGGTGTAATTGTCCCTTGGGAAATCTTGTCATCTATCAAATTTAATTGTATTTACAAATGATTGAACAAATCTAATTTGTGTACAATAGTTCCTATCAAGTGACAAATCACTTAATTGTAAGAACACTGTAATGATATAAATTTAAGGTCATTATAATGATAAGAATTTAGATGTTCTTATTTTCCAATGAATATGTTGCACATGTTTTACTA
Source organism: Aleurites moluccanus (assembly GCA_948193065.1). Taxonomy (NCBI): domain Eukaryota; kingdom Viridiplantae; phylum Streptophyta; class Magnoliopsida; order Malpighiales; family Euphorbiaceae; genus Aleurites; species Aleurites moluccanus. Next base: position 15,913 of record CANXYC010229163.1, on the reverse strand, counting down.
TATCCACGATTTTCTTATGCATACGATTTTAATTATTTCTCTTCAGGTATCCAATATTGGTCGTCAACTTTTATGCCCCTTGGTGCTACTGGAGTAATCGTCTGGTAATTTTATTATCCCCATCTATTGGCCAATGTATTTCTTTGAAATTTTTTTGCCAAAGGACATTGAAGTGTTGGATTATTAATAATCTACATTGTTATGATGTTTACATGGATGTAATTCTATAAACCTAACTTATTGAAATAGTTACATTTGTCCAATTAACATTGCTGATTGTTCTGTTCAGCAATGTTACTCCTTCGATAAACACTAGAATGTTGTATTGCTGGGTACTAGAGCTTATAGGCCATGTAATGAGCCCAATAGTTTTTTAGTTTTTAGTATTATAATCACTCTCTCCTCCTCCTTTAATTTATTATTAAGGATGTTGCACTGATTCTATTTCAATTTTCAACTGATAACTGTTCTATGTTATTTATTTCTTATCATTTTTGAGATGCATGCATTCATTATCCAAAATTTTGTTGGTCTGAAAACTCATGTTGCATTTAGTGTTGTCACAAATAGTGGAGAACTGCAGTCCTGTTTCTTCCAATTGGACTTCAAAGTTCAAATAGTTTAACTAACCTATATCTCTTCTTTTACCGAACCTCCCAATGAGGCTATTCGTATGACTGGTGTCATCCAACTTTATAGTGGTGCTATGGTGGCTTTTACTAATTTTTGACCTGTCCTGTTTGTGTTATACTTGCTTAGGATTCAGGGTCCTTGGGCACACTTTATGATTTTTGCTTGAAACCACTCTGATTAGATATTTCATGTGGGTTTTCTTCTTGAAGATTTTTAATTTATCATGCATGCTAGATATGCACGAATATAAGCAAAATTCTTAAACTATTAAAATGATTCTATTTTATTTTTATTTTTGTTATTGATATTATTAATTTTGTTATTTGCCTTTCGTCAACTGCTTGAATAACTTCTTGGTTTTACTTGGATAAATTATCGTAAAGCTCATCTGTTATTAAAGTTGTGGCTAGTTTAAGAGTATTTTTGTGGCTTACCGGTGTAGTTCCCTGTTTCAGAAACCTTCATGGGAAAGTGCTGCTAAAATAATAAGAGAAAGGTACTTTATCTAGCTTTGTGTTTTTTCTCCTCAAAGTGCATTATTATGCAGACTTATTCTGTCAATTTCATTAAATAAATTTGGTACCCTTAATTTGATGTTATGCTTTCTAAATGCTAACATGCAATTTGTTTTAATAGATATGATCCAGAAATGGATGGACGCATTCTTTTGGGAAAGGTTGATTGTGTTATAGAAAGTGAATTGTGTAGGAGGTACTTTTTAGATTAATGCTGCTTTGCTTATGAATTGATTTTCTACGCAACAATTGGATTATATGTGTGACACCAAGTAAGGATTGCATTGCTCCTATTGTAATAAAGTTAGTTCATTACATTCTCCTGAACACCTCTTGTTTGGTCATTTCTGATCAACATTCTCTTGCTGGTGATATGTTGAAATGGTTCTTTCATTTGAATATTGATTACTATTGTTTTTAGCTTTACTATAAGTTATAGGGTTATCTTTTCATCTCTTTATCCATGCTGTGAAGGTTTAACATTGTACTTTATTCTTTTTCATTTTCAAGTATTCATCATGAATTTTCAGGAATCACATACAGGGGTATCCCTCTATTCGCATATTTCGTAAAGGAAGTGATATTAGGTTAGTATATTTCTTTTCTCCTGTAATCTTCTTATTCATTTTAACTGTTTTATCATGTTGTTCTATGTTTGTTTGTTTGTTTTCTTTCTTGATGCACTTTATGCTAAGGTATTTTCTAATGCATGTATTTCTCTTTTTCCGATTTATCTATGATTAAAATGTACTTTCATATCCACAGAAATCTAAACAACTGTCATCTTGTTCCAATTTGTTTTTGCCGTCTCTGTAGGCCTAGAACCGCAGATTATGCTATTAGAAATCTCTTATGCCTCTTTGTTTTGATGTGTTTTGCTCATGTTTTCAACGTCATGATTGCTTGCATGGTAAATGACTCCGTGCTATATGTTGCCCTTTCCCCCCTTTTTTTCCCTTGTTTATGTTTCTTTCTTGGTTCTTTTTTATGGTTTGAATTCAGGTCTTGAACTCTAATGTTATGCTCATATGCTTCTGTACTCAGGGGCACTCGTGCCGCCCTTGTATAGCATTCTTGATACTATGTTGAGAATTTGATATGCATTAACATGGATAGACTTGTAAATTTAGAATTTGATGTGCACTGATGTGGATTCAACTATCTGCTTGACTAAGATGGGTTGAAACAACAAGATTAATGGCAGTGAGCCTTTGAGCTGTCTCTTTGATGTTTCACCTACCTTTTGTTCTTGTGGTTTTGGACTTGTGCTGCAGCATTTGCACATATCAGTCAAAATATCCGCTAGCCAAGTTCTGTTTAATCATTATTTACTTGACTGATTTTGTTTTCAAGTCTTAGATTCAAATACTTCAAACTGCAACATCATTTCTGGAGCATATATCCATTGTTGTCAAAATTATTTTCCTTTCTAAAATTAACCACCTTTTCTTTTTTCCTTTCTGAATCAACCAATTGGAATTCCCAAATATAGTGTTATTTTTATGCTTCTACAAAATATTGAAAATAAAATTCAAAACCCATATCATTGAATAAGTACAAATATACATAGTGTATAAACAATAAATAACAAAATAAAAAAAAGGGGTTAAGAATTCAAGGAATTTGCATGACTTTGTTCACTGATGGGCTTGCCTAACGTTTTCAATGTTTCCACATTTCTGGCAACCCTAAGGCTTTGTACATCAGTAAATCACAATTCTTTTTTAATGATTGTTTTTGGTTTTGATGATCCATAGACTCCCAACTTAATAAATATAGAGAATTAGAGCTCGTGTGGTTTTTATATGTTCTAGATTTTTAGTAATTTCATTAGTGAACCTTGTTACTTTTGATCTCCTACTATCACAGGGATGAACATGGACACCATGATCATGAATCATATTATGGAGATCGAGATACAGACAGCCTGGTTAAGGTATAAGCATTTCTACTTTTGGTTTAACCTGAGAGCCGTCAAGTGATTTACTTTGCATGCAAATCCTGGCTTGTATATTTTTCATCCTTTTAGGATTTGAATCTGGTCTAATTTGAAGTTACTTTTCTTTACAGACAATGGAAAGTTTGGTTGCACCTATCCCAGTAGAACCTCATAAATCAGACAACACAACACAGAATGCCAAAAGACCAGCACCTTTGACTGGAGGATGCAGAATTGAAGGATATGTGCGTGTAAAGAAGGTAAAATTCTATTACATACAGAACCAGTCAGAAATGTAGACCATAACATTGTGTAGTTAGTAAAATTGCTGACTGACATTTCCTGAATTGTGAAAAAAGAATTATTTGTTCCAGTATGAAATATATATATTGTGATGCTTGCATTTGCACCATACAGTTGTTTTTCTTTTGAACACATCAATTAAGTTAGTAGGAAATACCCGCATTGTCTTAATTTAGCAATTTGTAGAGTTATCCTTCTTTTTGTGCAGGTTCCAGGCAACCTCATCATATTAGCTCGCTCAGGGTCACATTCCTTTGATTCTTCTCAAATGAACATGTCACATGTCATATCTCACCTCTCATTTGGCATGAAGGTTTCACCCAAGATGATGAATGATGCAAAGCGATTGATGCCTCATATTGGTGGAAGTCATGACAAGTTGAATGGGCGGCCATTCATTAATCACCGTGAAGTGGATGCCAATGTCACTGTAAGTATGTTACTTGCATATGATCATATTTTTAGTTTCCCTGATGCTTTGTGGATGCTTGGCCGTAAGCATTTCAATGTGACATCTGCTGACATGTCAACCAGACCAGCAATGCTTATGGGCTTCTGTACAAGATAGGGGGATTGGGGGGAGACCATGATGCTTGGTGGATCTAATCTCCTCTTTCTTTGTCATTTAATTCCTATATTTTTCCTTCTGGATAGGGTAAAAATTAGCACATAAAATTTAATGTTAATTCGTCAATGTTGCTTGCTTAACATAAAATCCTCAAGTAACTTTCTTGTTCTGTAGGATGATAGCAAGTGTGATATTAGTAGATGAAGTGTGATTTGAGTAACATTTTCCCATTAAAGCATTGTCCATTGTATTTGCAGATAGAGCACTATCTTCAAATAGTAAAAACAGAGGTGGTCACAAGACGATATTCTCGTGAACATAAATTACTTGAGGAGTACGAGTACACAGCCCATAGTAGTTTGGTGCAGAGTGTGTACATACCTGTTGCAAAGTTCCATTTCGAGCTCTCCCCTATGCAGGTTTAGTGAATAATTATTTTTTTTCCTGTTATTAGTATTATTACTATTATCATGTTGCTAAGAGTAAGAAACTATTAATTTGGTTTCAATACTTCTGATTTCCTGTTTTATTCTTATACCGAATTCTACTTTCTGCAATCAGATCTTAATCACGGAAAATCCAAAATCGTTTTCACATTTTATCACCAACGTCTGTGCCATAATTGGAGGTGTTTTCACGGTTGGTATTTATCTTTATGGTATTCCGGTTTAACCTGCTATGGATGCACTTCTAATATTCTTCCCTTTGGGTTTCAGGTTGCTGGAATATTGGATTCAATTTTGTACAACACAATTAGACTGATGAAAAAAGTTGAATTAGGCAAAAATTTTTAATAGGAAGATGAAATTTGTAGTTGTATAAAAAATTTATGATATTTTTATACTCCATTTGTTAGCAAGAATTGTCGGGGACAGTTGAATTTTTTTTACTCCGTCTCCTGCTTTTGATATATGTTATAAAAAAGTATGATAATTGCGACAAGTGATTCAAATTTCGCTTACCCAGTCAATATCTCTATGGTTCTGAGTGTTCCTCTTCCTGTTTGTTTCCGCTTTGCAAATACTTTGTAAATTCTGAAAATTTATCCTCCATTAATCTCAAGATTGACTTCTTTTAATTGCTTTTGATATGTATCATAAAACAGGCACAAGGCTTGGTGTCCTCTCCACTATTTTGATAACAGACGTCTTATTTTTTTTATTTTTTTTTTCTTTTCAATCTTTTGATTGGGGTTGGTTTTATAATTGCTATTTGAATGAATTGTATAATCTTTGCGCCTTAAAAAAAATGTTATGGCGAGTAGCTCAATAATCAGTTTACCTATTTCGCAGGGAGGGCATTGAGAGTTTACATATATTTCTGAAAAAGAAAACCTTGCAACACCAGCCGATCCGTTGAGTGGGAGGTGAACAAACAAATTCTCGCAAGTTGCACGCAACAGCACGGCATAACTTTTTCTTTTTTTATTTATTTTCTTCTATAAAATGTTCTTACATGAAGTAATAAGCACACTAGAAATATATATATATATATATATATATATATATATATATATATATATATATATAATAAATTGTCAGCTTATTTCTCATATATAACAAACAAATATTCAATCACACCTTTGAAATATCCAGTTGAAACCACACTGAGGTCAATTTCAAAGGTGGGAAAATCATAGAGAAAGCCAAAGTGAAAAATAAAAATTTAAAACAATAAAAAAATAGAAAGAAAAATCCATCATATAATGCAAATTTTTCACTCAGGATACTATAATAAGAGATGAAGCAAAGAATGCTCCAATAATTGAAGCAGTGGAACTCGTGAATATGGAAGAAGCTGCACTAGAAGGCTCGCCAGTAGGAGATGGAGTTGGGTTTATCTCAACTGTTCCGGAAGGAGGAGATTCATCGCCGGCCGGTGCCGGAGATGGGATTATTCCCATATCATCTGAAGGTGGAGGTGAAACAGTGGTGGTTTCATTTGTATTAGAAGAATGATTATTATTGCTTCTGTCAGCTAAAACAATAACTACCAACTTCTCATTTTTGAGACAGTTGTCTTTGTTTCCACTAATGAAGTAGAAAGGCCCTGAATGATTGAATGTAAAGACTGTGTGACCATCATTGAAGGTTGCAAAAGCTGCTGTTGTAGTGCAATTGTCATAATCTTCTTTTTTTACTTGAAGCACTGAATCTTGGTCTGGCTTGTATACAAACACTGTACAGATTTATCACATTTAATAAGATTAGATATATTTCTTATACTTTCGCCTCAAACTACAGCTGTGTTACTTGTAATTCAGTGATCAAGTGCTTTTCTGATAGTATAGGGTCTAAATTAGTATTCAAATCTTGATAATTTTTTTCTTTTAAAAGCCTCTTATGGAATCATTGAAAATACAAGTTAAATTACTCTAATTGATCACTGATTTTTTTTTTTTTATTGAATTTGATTTATTAATATTTAATTGTTAAACTTTAATTTTATTATAATTAGGATACTGTCATTGTTTCGATTTTTTTTTTTTTTTTTTGCATGACACTCAATTTCAGATTGATATTTATAAAAAGTAAAAGAGAACTAAATTTTGATACTATACGATAATTTTAGTTTGATTTTTATATAAAAAATAAAGAATTTAATAGTTTTGCTTATACTTTATTTTTAGTGTTATAATAATGATAAATAATATATTATGTTAAATTTCTAGTAAGATTTTTGTAAGAATAAAATCTAAATCAGATAAAAGTAATTTAAATTGTAAAACAAAAAAAATTTATAAATTTCAATAGCCTTAATCTCAAAATTAATTAGAGTTTGAATTTTTTATATTTATTTTAAATAATTTTAAACGATATTTTTTTATAATTAAAGTGCATCTAAATCATATAATAACCAAATATTATAACAAATTTAATTTTTGTGAGCACACAATAAAAATCATTATTAAATTAAGTGTTTATTAGAATAATTAATTAGCAAGCAATGCCTATATATATATATATGTGTGTGTGTGTGTGTGTTTGTGTGTGTGTAAATAAATATGATAAAATTAAGATGATCAACTTACAAAGAGAGTCTCCAATCTGAAATCTTGTTCTTTCTGCCCATCGATTATAGTCATATGCACTACCATTGTCATACACAGTCCAACCCTTAGCTCCTCCAACTGTGAACTCAATTGCATTACCTCTCTGCAACAATAGCAGTAGACCAAAGAGCCCAAGAAAATGAAAGGCTTCGAGTTGGTAATTATTATTTGATCTTGAAATGGTTTTGGCCATTGAAAAAGAAAAATGGAAATGCTACTACAGAGCCAAAATTCTGAAAACTATCAGTTTTTGGATGATCTGATATGACTAAAATGGTGAGACACTGAGGGATTTTGTAGGCCAAAATCTGCATAAGCTTTACAAGTTGTGGCAATGAAGCTTCTACTACTTTTTCCTCCCTTTTTCTTTGCATTTCTTAGCTTATAGTGCAAAGTATATATATATATAGGTTCACTTTAATTAATCCAATATTTGTGTATTATTCTTTCTTGATTCTTTCATATATTTTAAAATGCTAACTTGGCCTATAGCCAAATACTTTACTTTGACTATTATCAAGAATATTCATGTCTTCTGCTCTGGGTTAAACTAATTAATCCTAATTTTATTTTTTGGTAATATTGGAAATATTTAAAAGGGAAGATAAAATAACTATCAAGATTTGAAAATTTTCATTTTTTTCACTATGAGACGGACATTCTGACTATTGGACTAATAATACAGTGATAACTAATTAATCATATGAGCTATAGTGTGTTGGTGGCTTGGTGCTAAATCATTCCTAGCTACCACTTCTGAGATGAAAGATTGTTTCTTTTTTTTTTTCTTCTTCTTCTTCTCAATCATAAATGGACATAGGATGGCCCAATTTCACTTTAGTATTGTTGGAATTCTGTCTGTTTTTTCAAATGAAAATGAAGATCATAATTCATCTTTGGGCTGCTGCTTTTTCTTTTTTCTTATTTGCCAACCAGTTTAATTCCTTTATTAGATATACTCAGCACATGCACTAACATGATTTTTCTCATAATCTTTAATAATTCAAGGGGAGAGTACTTGTCTCTTAATGTTAAAAAAAAAAAAAAAATAGCATTAAGCATGATTTAGGGAGAAAGTTATCTTTGACTTTATATGGGTCACTATAATTTTGGAAAAAAAATCTTAAGTTAATTTAGATGTTGATGTAAGAGTATGAATTACTAACAATGATTAGATATTATTTAATAATAATTATTTATAAAATTAATATAATAATTAATTACTTAAATTATAAATATATATTATAATTAACAAACTGATATATTAAATTTCTATTGATTAGTTCATAATTTTATATGATAAATTAGATTCACTTAAAAATTTCTCATATTTTTTTCTCACATTAATTTTGATCAAACATAAAAATTGGACATGGATTGGTTTGATATTAAAGTATTTATTTAAAATTAGATCATTTACTTTAATTTAGAGTTAATTTGTGACATATCTCTTCTTTCAACTTTATCTGACAATACAAGTAAAGCGGTATTTCTTTTTCAATAAATATACACATTATTCTTTATTAAATCCCACAGGCATTGTGGGTATGGGCCGAACTTAATTAACACAGACGGCCCATAATATTGAGTTAGACTGAGCTCGATCTAAAAGCTGACTCCAATTGCCTAAATTGAACTCATCTTGGGAAAAATTTCTTGGGTCGGCCCAATACAAGCTGAATTTATTAAAAGAATTTTTATAAAAATATCAAAAAAATAAGAAAAAATTTCATTTTTATTGTTATAAAAATATTTTTTAAAAAATATTATAAAAAAATCTTATATTTGTATAATTTTTTTTTATTAAATTTTTTTAATTTATATAACAAATTATTTAAATTAAATTTTTAAACATAAAAAAAAAATCATCCTATAATATAGACGATATAATTAATTTTTTAATGTAAATATTATATTATTCGTAAATTTATGTAATTTTATTTTTCATGTTAAACATTAATTAGTTTGTAATTATATGAATTATAGTAATAATAACAGAAAACTGTTCTCTCATATTAATGACAAAAAATCATGTGCTATGTGGTTTTCTGATTATCAACTTACCAATGATAGTTCTTTGACATGAGAGACCTGATTGATTAATCCATATACCAAGTTTATTAATATATTATTATTTAAGTTGTCTGTATATTTATCATTAGATTATGCATATAAAAATATACCACTAATATCATATGAATTTTCCTATTAAAAAGCAGAGATGTCAAGCATTATGCAAAAGTAAACACTAGACATTAAACAAAGACTTGGACTTTTCCCCACAGAATGAGAAAAATCTTTAATCCCAATTTTAAAGTATGATCACTCCCAGAAGCTCGTGAAAATGGAAATTTCTGGTTCAAACTCACTTTCATTGCTTCACTTGCTCCTTAATCCTGTTTTCCGTCAAGGGTTTTCTTGTTCACTACACCTAATTTTATTTCTTGTATTATTTGTCTCCTCTGTGTGAAAGAAACTTAGGATTGTGGGTTCTGAGTCTGAGTAGAGGTTTGACAAGAAGAAGAAGAAGAGGAGGAGGAGTTTGTGTTATAAGCAAACTTTGTCTTGTTGTTTTGGTGTTTCATTGTTTAATCTACAGGCTCTTGATAAGTGCCAACTTGGAAATGAAGTTAGAAAAAAGGATAAAAAGCTAGACTCCACAGGTTTGTTTTTCTTACTGTAATACTCTAGTTTTATGCTACTCTTTTAAACTTACTGGTATTTACATTATGGATTATCATCTGGTGAGTCAGTTACTGAGGATGGAGAAAACTGGAATATGGGTCAGAGGCAGCTACTCTGTCTCGGTCGTGTACTACTCAAAAGGAGCAAGATCCTAGTACTAGATGAAATTACTGCCCCGGTTGATACAGTCACCGATAATTAAATTCAGCAAACCATTAGGTAAGACTTCTCTGACTGTATAGTTATAGCAATTGCACATCGAATAACTTCTATTCTTGATAGCGACATGGTTTTGCTTCTGAGTAATGGTAAGCATGTTTCCTGAATTTAATAGTATTCTAGCTAATTCTAATGTTACACAATGTTCTTAATCATTCATTTGTAACCATGGTGCAGGGCACATTGAGGAATATGAGTCTCCAACTAGGTTATTAGAAAACGAGTCATCATCATTTTCACAAGAAGTAGTATTCAGCAAGATCAAACTCTAGTTTTGAGAAGTTAATTGAATAGTAATGCTTCATAAACGAAAGTCACCTACATTAAGTTTCTTGATGAGGTCAAGAATTTTCTTGCGTCATCAGATTCTGAACTATGCCACACGAGGATATAGTTTATAGGTAACTAAATTGGTGATCACAGTAAATTGTAGTCAGTTTTAACTTGAATTGTTTAGTAATTAAATTTTTATATATTGATGGTATAAATTTTGGACTTTGTGCTATAATCAAAGCTTAAATATATTTTGGCTAGCTAATTGTACTATGTTTTCCTTTCAACTTTCTACTGTTAGAAGAGTGTTAATGCTGTTCATGGCTGGCTTATGCAGTGAGTTAGAATATTCGAGTGACAAGCATATGATGTTCTGGGCATATTTTTGGTATAAGCTTCTAATAGAGTGAAAAACAACAGATGTATTATATTTTAAGAAATTTAAAAATAAGGCAGATTTATTTTTCACAAATTAAGAAGATGAAAGTAATTTATTTTCACAAATTTAGAAGCTCATCTAATTCTATCTGAAAATTTTTCAAAATGAATTGGCATGTGAGGGAATTCATCTTAACTTTCTCTCCACCAACAAAAGGGAAAGAGAGCTAAAGAGAATTGTTTGATATTGAAAGTTTCTTTTCACTTTATTTCTTTCTTTTTTCTTTGTTTGCTATGTTTTTATCAAAAAGCGAAAATTACTTATTCGATCGATAACTCAATTAACTACAATACATTGCTTTATATATAGAATAAGAATCAAAGGTCTTAAGCTAAACTAATCAATTTAGCTTTCTAACTATATGCTCATACACTTGAGCTAAATAACCAATTTTGTTATAAAGAAAGCAACAATTTTAAATAACTTTCCAACAATCTAACTAAATATTGATGTGGAACTCTTGCTTAGTCAACAACAGTCTTCTCTTTCTCACATTCTCCTTCAAAATGTGCATATATATTAATTATGCTCATCTTGCTCAAGAGACAAGTAAATTGTCTTGGATGTAGAGGCCTAATTAGCATATCTACAATATGTTCTTTAGTTTTAATATACTTTACATTGATAACTCCTAAAGCTACCTTCTCTCTTATAAAATGGCAATCCATCTCTATGTATTTCATTCTCTTATGAAACACATGATTCTTGGCAATATGTAAAGCTGAAATATTATTACACTACTGTTTCAACCATACAGTTTCACTTCACACTGAAGCCACTGACCTATACTCAGCTTCTACTGAGTTTCGAGATACCACATACTACTTCTTGGATTTCCAGTTGATGAGTGAGCTTCCCAAAAACACACATAACCTTGTTATAGATCTCTTGATCTCCTTATAAGCTCCCCAATCACTATATGAATATGCTTCTAATTGAATCTTAGATTATGAAGAAAAAATAAATGCCTTGTCTAGAAGTTTCTTTTAGATATCTCACAACCTTATATGCTGCAAAAAGGTGTGCCACTGTTGGTCCATCCATGAATTGAGTCAACAGCTATACTGCATATATCACATCTGTCCTAGTCAAAGTTACATATATTAATTTCCCTACTAATCTTCTGTAACCCAAAGGATCCTGAATCAAATGCTCATCATCATGTGTCAAATGCAAATTCACATCTATAGGAATGTTTGAAGGTTTAGCAACTAGCAATCCATACTCCTGTACTAACTATAATATGTATTTTCTTCGACACAAAGAGATCCCATCAACTGCTCTAGCAATTTCAAGTCCTAGAAAATACCTGAGTTGCCCCAAGTCCTTCAACTTAAAACTAGAACTCAACACCTCTTTAAACTTTGTAATCAATATCTTATTGTTGCTGGCCAATGCTATGTCACCTACATAGACTAGCAATATAAGAAAACCATCTTCTGTGCTCTTAAAGAAGAGAGAATAATCTAATTTAGATTGAGTAAAACCATGATTAGTAAACTTAGAATTTCACTGCATAGAGGCTTGTTTCAATCCATACGATGACTTATTAAGCTTACATACTAGCCTTTTGTTATTGCCAAGCTTAACCTCTTTACTATTTTGAAGATTCAAGCCAAGTTTCAAACTAGTAACATCACCAATAACTTCTTTACTACCATTATTGTTAATAGTACTACTGTTAGCACCATTAGTTCTATTGTTAACACCACAATTGCCATGATTCTCAGCATTACAATTATTGGTACCATAATTCACCTTTGTCTCCCCCTTTTGGAATGCCCATGTAAACTTCTTCTAATAAATCCCCATTAAGAAACAAATTGTTTACATCCAACTGAGCTAAATACCAACCTTGAATTGCTGCCAAAGCAAGAAAAGTTCTAACAGTATTATGTTTGACCACTAGACTAAATGTTTCTTGATAGTCAAAACCATGTTTTTTAGTATACCATTTTGCTACTAACCTAGCTTTATGTTTGTCTATAGAGCCATATGACAAAAACTTGATTTTGTATACCCACTTACAGCCAATGAGGACTTTGTCTGATGGAAGTGTGGTGATTGTCCATGTATTGTTTTGTATGAGTACCTCAAGTTATGCATTTATATCTTATTGCCAATGAGGATGTTGAACAACTTCTTCAAAAGTTAAGGGGCCTGAGTTTGATGAAATGGATAGGACAAACTATTGGCATGATGGTGAGAGTAGATTATAAGAAATGTAATTGGAGATGGGATAAGAAATTGTGAAAACTTGAGACTGTGTAGAAGGCTTAGTGAGGTTGTGATGGTAATCTGTGAGATAGGAAGGTATTTTAGAGGGTCTATGGCTCCTTCTTGGCACAAGTGGAGAAGATAGAGTAGGTGGAGAAGATGGAGTAGATGGGAAGGTGGGTTAAGTGTAGGATGGTTAGAGGAAGGTGGAGTAGAAACTAATTGATTATAAGAAGAAACTAATAATGGAGAGGAATTATGTGAGGTTGATTGACTGTCAGGTAATGGTGAATGTGAAATAGAGTGATGTATTGGAGTATCAGTAATGTGTGAAAGAGATTGAATGATATCAAAGTCAGATGAGTAAGGCCCCCAAACATCTATGTGAACAAGAGCAAAGAATCTAGTAACTGTATCTACAAACTCTGGAAATGGAAGCCTTTTCATTTTGGCCTTTGGACATATCATACAAGGCTTATCACTAATCTTATTACTATTAGGTACTAAGTGTTTGAGGGTTGGAAAAGCAAGAACTGAGATGTGGCCTAACCTGTGATGCCATACCTCAGAAGACATAATATTTACAAAAGAATCAACATAGTTAGATATAGATTTTTTAGTGACATATGAACCTTCTTATAGCACAAAGACCTTGATGAATTTTAGCACATCCAATCATGGTCCATAGTGATAGGCCCTGGACTATGCAGCATTCATAAAAGAAAATGAGGCATAAGTCCTTCTTAGAAGTGATCCTGCTTGTAGAAAGCTAATTAAAGGAAAATGTTGGAATGCATAAAACATTGTGCAAAATTAGATGACGACTAAGAATCACAGTGCCAATATGAGATACTACTACTCTTGTGCCATTAGGAAGCTTCACAGAACACCCAAAAAATGATAACAATTAGAGAACAAGTCAATTGAACAAATTATATGATTAGTAACACCTGTATCAACTATTCAAGATGTTGATTTGATATTTAAAGAGTTATGTAGCAAATGTGAATGAGATTCATAAAACACTGATGATTTTATACTTGCAACATTAATTAAGTGAGCCTCTGAACTATCAAGAATATATGGCATTGCTTGAGTAATATTATGAGAGTCATTAGCCTTTGTATATGATCTTTAGTAAGATGAAGTGGAGCCAAAACATCATTAGTTATAGTATGTTGTTGAACAAAAGATGACTGGTGATCTTGAGTTTGACTAGAGACTTGATGTGCAGAATGTTGCTGTTAAGCAAATGAAGGCCTGCGCTTGGTGAACATGAAATTAGCTAGAATCCTATGATCATGTAACACTGCTCTTTAGCATGGCCTGATTTTCCATAGTGAGAACAAACCAAGTCTAACCTTCCTCTCTTAACAACCATAATAGTTGAATCACTAAAAGCCTATGACTGCAAATTTGTTGTCCTCTAATTCTCATCTCCAATAACCATATTATAAGCCTGATCTAGAGTTGGAAAAGGTTTCATAAGTATGATCTGTGATCTTAGAGCAGAGAATGAATCATTGAGACCATTCAAGAATTTAAACACATAATCCTTTTGTTGTCGATCCATAAAGACTTGAAAACATCTCTGGTTACAATTTCCACATGAACAATGAGGTGGTGGCCCGAAATTTCTTAAATCTTCCATGACTCCATTTAGCTTAGTAAAATAAGCATCTACAGTTTGATTTCCTTGAGAAATAGTGCTGAGCAGATGATGAAGATAACAAATCCTTGAGTCATCAGGTTAAGAGAACCTTTGATTAAGTTTCTCCCAAAACTGACTTGCTTCCTTTATATAGAAGACTGTGAAGGCAATAGAGGGTGAAATAGATCGCAGCAACCAAGCAACCAGTAGATTGTTACATCGAGTCCAAGGAAGATAAAAAGGATTCTCTGGTGTTGGCTTCAGAATGCTACTATTAAGGAACCCTTGCTTATTTCTGATTCAAACAATAAGTAATAATGACTTTTTCCAAAACAAAATTCGTGGATGTAAGCTTAGGTGATATAATAATTGGGTTGTAATTTTCATAGTGATGGAGAAAGAATGGAGATGATGGATCTTCAAGTGGATTGACTCGTGAGTGACTTGAAGTATTTTGTGGTACATCTGAAGAAGCCGATTCTAACATGGATAAACTTGAATGAACCAAAAAGCTCTTGAAATGAATTGATCAAAAGATTAAAGAGATCTGAATGAAAATAACAAGAATTGAAACAAAGATTGAATGTTGAAATCGAAAATTAAGAATGAATTAAACTGTGAAATCAAAGACTGAATGATGAAGAGGAAATTCTGTAACAGAAGGAACAAAAGAAGAAAAACGTGAAGCTTTTGAAGAAAAGAAGGATCTAGAGAAAAGAAGAGTTTTTCTGTCAGCTCTGATACCATAACAAAAAGTGAAAATTACTGATTTGATTGATAACTCAATTAGCTACAGTACATTGCTTTATATACAAAGTAAGAACCAAAGGTCTTAAGCTAAACTAAGCAATACAACAGTCTAACTATATGCTCATACACATGAGTTAAGTAACCAATTCTATTACAAAGAAAGCAACACGTTTAAATTGTTAGATTTGTACCTTAAAGACCAATCATCAGATGATTGTTTTTGGTACATTTTATATCGTGATTTATATATTTATGGCTTTCATTATTATGATTGTTTGAATAACTGCGTAATATAAATTATTATAATAATGTCCCCAAAATAAGATATTTTAAAATCATCTCTAGTCAAGTATTATTGTGAAATGGGATATCAATAATATGTCAAGACTAGTATGTATAGTGACTAATGACAATGGTCATGGATATGAGATATCAAGTCAACACATAAGTACGTGTTGGAGAATTATGTACTAGATTGACCCGCCATGAGAATACTACATGAATTGTTGTATGAGTGTCATAAGTATTTCTCATAGTGATAATAATAGTATGATCCTTTGACTTGAGATCATCAAAGATCCCAACATAAGGAGTTGTATATCTTGATACTGTTAAACGTTTTCCGTGACGGGATGTACTATAAAAACAGTAATTGGATATGCCACAAAT
>CANXYC010229078.1:0-39347 GCA_948193065.1 Aleurites moluccanus | reverse complement strand
AATGCCATTTGTACCAGCTAAATATTACACGCCATCTTAACCTGCCTTTGGTTCTTGTGACCCTGGATTTTTTAATTAGTTCCTGTTTTCAATTTTTTTGTGTAACTTTAATAATTTCAACATCATATCTTTTTTTTTTTTTTTTTTTTTTTTTTTTTATCTGTCTGCAAAATCTTCATTTACGTCGTAGTTATATTTTTATTGTTACCAAACATGAATAATAGCATTGGCATCAAGCGGAAGGGAAAAAATATTTCATTTCCTAATAATAAAATGAAAAATAATGATGCAATTCACTGTAAGGTTGTCTTTTGCATATACAAATCAGGAAATCAACCCGTGCATCAAGCAGCAACCTTGGGAATTTTTTTACTATAAACTTCGTCTAATGTGTTCTATCAATTTAAAAGCTGATGTAATTTAGCCAATTGGAGATAATGATTTATCATATAGACAACATCCAACCACAATCCTGGTTTCAAATAGATGGCAACATTAGTAACGATGATTCCGAAGACCACTTGCAACAAGCCACTAAAAGATCAATAACTGCGGAATGTAAATAAACATGCCACACAAACATCACAGAAAGGAATTATCAATACATGCTTGCACAGATCCTGATGCAAATCAGAAGTCCGAACCTTACCCTATCTAAATATTGAAGTAATTTTATGATAAAAAAAAGCAACACCATAGAATCAATTATTTGTTTCATGCCACATTATGCAGCAGAAGCAGATCTCATGAAGTTGTAGAACATAAGGTGTGGAACAAATTGATTCTACCATCATAAAGCCATACATGCATTGCAAATTACGGAAAAATTGACAGCAATTGCCAGTCACAAAAATTTACATCCTCAAAGGTCCAACCGTAAAAAGTTTACATCTTATTATAAAACCACAAAGAAACTGGTTCAAGACTGTTCAGATGGTGAAAAGCAAGGACATTCACTTTGCAGTTTTGAGTGTTAAATCAGAGGAGACCCAAGTAAAAAACAACAATGAATACGCTTGACCTCCATAGTCATTCTCAGCAAATTGACTTGAACTCAACTTGCAATCCAGATCAACTCTTAACAAACTTGAATTTCTTTTTCTCCGATACGCAATTAACCTACTTTTTCCCCTTCTTTTTTCCAACTGTTTTAGCATTTGCAGTACTTGCTCTTAGAAGTCTTCGCTTCCGCGTGTAAGCAAACTCTCCAAACTTGTGACCGACCTTTGCTTCAGTGATCTTACAACGAACAAATGCTTTTCCATTGTAAATTCGTACAGTGTATCCAACAAATTCTGGTAAAATAACAGATCTTCGTGACCAAATTTTCTTGTTAGCAAGAAGATTTTTGTTCTTTTTCATTTTCAACAAAAATGCATCAACAAAAGGAAGTCTTGTTGCAACATTCTTTCTTACCTACAATAACACAAGTTGAAAATTTGGAAGCAGCATTAGCAGGGCTATTTCTACATAAGAGGAAAGGAAAAAAGAAAAGGAAGAACAATAACAACAACTTTGTGTATTGCGTCAAAGCCTTTTCATAGAAACAAATTAAGAAGGGACGAAAGAAATAGAATGCTCAAAATGATGATCCTCACTCTAGTTTGCCCTTCATTAGAAGGTACATGAGGTCCATTATCTGAGGAAAATGACCTGGTCAGCATAGAAGTGGAGGGATCCACTCGCAAAAAAGAAATAGGTACCCTGTGGAACAGAAAATGGAAATTGAACATGATAGTGACAATAAAATTCAACAAGACAAGAAAGGTCGCAGCATTGAACGTTAACTTGGTTTAAGGTTTCCAAGAGATGCTGTAGGCATCACTTTCTTTTTCTTTATATTTGTGTAACAAAAAGATAGTTAGGATTTCCTAAAATAATGTACCAAAGACAGCTGAAAAAACACAAACATTCTGGATAGAAGTTCTTTAAGAATGTCATATGGACTAAGAATGATGTAAAAAGAAATGGAAAATAGAATAGCAAGATAAAGCTAACCTTGCAGACATTGACACAACTGGTAATCCTGCAAACAAATGAAATTCAAATTATAAAAAAGAAAAGAAAAGAAAAATATATGAGCACAGGCCTAAACAAGCATTCATCAAAGAGACAAATACCAAATATTATTCGCAATATAATTACCTAGATAACCATGGGAATCAACATTTTGTGGATTACATGATCCTCTTCCAAAAGGCAATATCTAAACAGGTATACATAAAACTAAAAAGAATTAACGTTAAATCGTACCACAAGTAAAACATATAGAACAAGAGACATCAGCTTCATATATTAGTCATTGCAATCAATTTACTTAACATATAGCAATATCCTAAAATCCAAAAGAAAAGAACAAATATAAACAGAAAATGCACCTTACCTCTTTCATTGCGATAGAATAAGATCGTGAAAATGGTGCCAGATTAGAAAGAGTACCTTGCAATGACTGCTCTAAAACCTATATTAGAGGAAACACAAACGGTTAAGTTCGAAAGTTGACAAAAACCCACAAAAAAAAAAAAAAAAAAATAGAACAGAAAGTTTACTAATTTGAAACATCAATACACTCAAAAAAAGAGAAAAACCCAAACTGACCGAAGATGCATTAGCAGTGGCGAACAGAAGTTTTCGCCTCACACTTGCCCACATCGTTTCTTCGAAGCTCAAGAAGAACCCTAAATTTAGAAATGATTAAACAGCTCAAATGGATTTAGTTTTGATTGTACAGTCAAAGTCAAGCTGTTATCAAATCAGGATTTGCATTGAGAAAAAGTAGTGGGCGACCGATACAGTACAAAATAGGAAAACAGAGAAATGATAAACGAACGGAGAAGATTGATACGAAAGTTTATGGATGAAGAGAGTGAAAACCTGATTCTGGGTGTTTTCCGTCGGAGTTTTGGCGGAGAAAGCTCTGACTACGGCGAGAGATAGAGGAGTAACGGGGCGGAGAGGTTTGGGTTTAACGAAAGCGTAGAGGAAAAAGACCTAATGGGCCTCCAAAACTATAAGGCCCATGTTATGGGCTGCAGTCTAAGATGGCCAATGATGGCTTGGACTCATACATACCTGGACTTTTTAGGTTCATGGGCTTCATATGTAGCACCCAGAATAGGACCAATTCCATGATCATTCCAGGGTTGAATTGAAATATTCGCGTATGAGACGGTCAATATTTCCAAAAATAAGGGAAATCAGCCAACCAATCCAGACTTTTTTTTTTTTTAGTAAAATATTCAACTAGCTGCTTAATCATGGTGGCTTCACCGAGGAATAAAAATTTATTCAATCAACTTATAATTTTTTATAGTTCTGTTTATAGACTCTAAAACCTTAATTGTGTTTATGTTTATCATTACATAATTTAACAACTTTGATAACCACTAACCAGCGATGTACTTCTCCTCAGAAAAAAAAAAAAAAAAAAAAAACCTGCGATGTACTTAAACAAGAAATTATATAAGAAGAATAAATTAACAGAAAACTTTATTGATTTTACATTTTATCTATATGTTCAAATGATGTATAAAAATCAATTGCTTGGAAAAAGAATGAAGGAATGAGGATTAGTTATGGACAAAAAGATTATAAGAATCAAAACTCAAATGAGCTTGCTAGCAAATTCATCTACGGTTGTTCCATCTATATTAGAAGAAGAAGATTTTTGGGCAAGATCTCTAAGCTCTGACAAGCTTCTTCCGAGTTTCAAAGCTACATTCATTTCAAACATTTCTCCATTTTCTCTTCTCTCCAAATTATCCGTTTCTAGTGTAGACTCGATTGATTCCTCCAAAAGTGCAAAGAAACCGGCGCAGTTTCTATACATTTCAACCACCATACCAACTTGACCAGCATGCTCGAATGTATTAACTGTAGTAGCTAATGCACCTGCACCCACTGCCACTATTGCAGCTAAAGAACTGTTACCCACAAAAGCTGACCCAGCAGCTGCAATGCCTGTGAGCAATGGACCCGTGATGGCTAAAATCTTGTTTATTTTTAATGCTAAGTTGCCTAGTCTCATGTAATCTTCTCTGTCTTTATTTTTTATCACTTCAATTACTTCCCTCATCTCTACTTGCAACTCCTCACTCCATCCATTTCTCAATCCATGCCTCCTGTTTTTTCTTTCATGAGATTTGAGCCACCAAACAGCAGGCTCAAATTTTGAAGGGAATTTCTCAATCATTTTCCCAAGTAAAGGAAGTGGATAAGCTTTGTCAAGAGCCAATAACTTTTCCATTGCAACCTTCACATCTAATTCAGTATGATCATAAAGAGCAAGTGTTCTTTCTATTTGTCTATAAAGTTGTCTGAACAATCTGGTGGCATTACGTTGCTCTTCTGCGAGTTGCGAGGGCTGGATTTTATTCATGATGAGTAACATCCCTGTAGCTGCGGAGAATAAAAGAGTTGAAGACAGCTTCAATGCTAAAAGAGGAACTCCTGCGCCACCAGTTGCTGCAACCCCAGTCATTGTTACTGCTGTGAGAGTCATCATGTTAATGGAATTCAAAAGAAGTTTGTTCCAATTATCACGTTGTTCTCCGATATTTTTGTGCATCTCCACTCTATCAGCTACAGCCTCTAAGATGGCATAAAGCTTGGCTATTGTTACCTTAGATTTGCTACT
This sequence comes from Aleurites moluccanus, assembly GCA_948193065.1. NCBI lineage: Eukaryota > Viridiplantae > Streptophyta > Magnoliopsida > Malpighiales > Euphorbiaceae > Aleurites > Aleurites moluccanus. The sequence goes on along the minus strand of CANXYC010229078.1, from coordinate 34,711 downwards.
AGTAATAGTATCAGTAGCAATTACGGTCGCATTGTTTTGTTTTTGGATGGTATCTGTGAGGCCATTTCTTAAAATCAATTCTTCAATCAAATTTCCTGAAGGTGCTTTTGGAACTGGGAAACGAATTCCGGGTAGTTTAGGGACAGAAATGGCTGCATTAATTCTTGAAGATGAAGAAGATAATAAGAGATTTGAAGTTTGTAAGGAAGCCATTATGAAAGTATATGATTTAATTATGAGCTTTTCTTTTTTATGATAGATCGATGATGGAAATGGAAAGAGCCTCCTCTTAGAACCTATTTATATATGGTAGGATGGTAACCAACATAACTGAAGTTTGAAGAGAAGGAATGGAGTTGAAAATATGGACTGCCCACCCAATGGAGTTGACCAGTCCATTTGACTGGACCCATTCCCTTTTCAATCTTCGCAATTTTCAAGTTTAAAATTCCTATGCATGCGAGGATTGATGACATCGTAAAACTTATGGTTATAATTAAAAGTAGTTATATAAATAATGTTTCGAAATTTAAATACCTTAAATAATTTTTTGAATATTTGAATGTGAAAAAAAAAAAATTGTTTTGAAATTAAAAAAAAAAAATTAGACCTTATAACTTATTTAATGGGGCATTTTTAAGATTTTATTTTCAATTAAATACCCTTTAATTATCTCATGAAAAATACTTATTTATATTAAATATATATATTAATTTAATGAAATAAAAACATATAAAACAAAAAAATATTAATATCTTTTCACAGAAAAAAATATAAAAGAGTTATATTAATTAAAATTTAACTCACGTATTAATTACATATTTAAGATAAGTTCTTATACTTAATGTAATTTCAATATATTAATGATGTAAGTTTTGTTTATGTAGAGTACATACACATCATTAATATAATATAATAATAATAATATTTATTTTATTAAAAAATAAATTTATGAATTAAACTATATGGGATAAAGATATATTCATGATTTAACCATCAAATTAACATTAATAAAAGGTTATATATTTCCCAACTTCATAGCTCTTTCCTTATTTCAACTCCTACGGCAGCTCCATGCATCTTTGGTATATTGAATTCCTAGTCACGTCTACATGGGGCAATTAAGCCAATTGATATAGTTTTTTTTAGCTTTTCCTAGTTCTTGTTAGCGATGGACAAATTCTTAATTAATTTATATAGTCAAATGTCAGACAACATAAATAACATGTACATATTCAATTTTTATTTTTATTTTTTTATTCTTTCTTCATTGCCATATTGATTTAATATCAAGAAGTATACATGCATGGCCGTGTTTAGGCAAGATCGAACTACTTCATTTTCAACTCATAATATTTTAAGTTTTATACAATCAACATCAAGAAAAATGTTGACCACGAATCCCCAGATGTAACACCAAATCTATTTTTTTTTAATTATAGAATTTTAATTATGTATATTAAATAATTTATTCTACATTGAAAATGTCAAGTAAAGACAATAAAAAATATATTTTTATTTAAAAATAACAATTTATTGGTATATATATATATATATATATATATTCTCATAGAGATAATCCTGAAAAAAAAAGAAATATATTCTTATGCTCCAAACTTATCTCTATTAGACAATTTATTAATTTTGTTTTTGCTAAGAAATTAAAAAAATAATAATAATAAAGAATATGTAAATAGGAAATATCCAGTGAGATGCTAAACCCATCACAATTTGTAATGGACACTGGTACGTAGTTTTTAATTTGGTTACTTAAACCAATAAATTTAGGGGATGTTTGGATTGAAATATTTAGATAAGATATTTTAGAAAATTCATAAATTATGTCAAATTTATTTTTTGGTTAATAAAAAATAGTCAAAATTTATGTATTATTCAATATTCATCATTCACAATAATCACTCGTTTTAAGAGTTTTTAAAATCTTATATAAAAAGTGAGATTTTAAAAAAAATTTCATTTTAATAAATGAAAAATTTTATAAATTATTTTTTATTATAAAAATGCTATTAAAATTTATATATTTTATTTTTATTCTAAAGAAGTAAAATTTTATAAACGCATGGAATATAAAATCTAAGTTTTTAATTTTATAAATTTTGATAAATTTCATGAATTTCAAAATTTTCAATCCAAACATCACTACTCTTGCAATTTTTATTTCATCTATTTGCATCATTAAAAGAAAAAAGAACTATATCAATTAATATATATAATTCTTATAAAGCAGTAAGTATAATCAACAGTTTAGCGAAATTATTTAATAAGCAACGTGTATATACGTAATTCAAATTCATTACAACTTTTATTATGAGAAAGAAGCTAATTAGAATAAATTTATAAACAGAAAAATGGAGTATTGATTACATCTCCTCTATGTCACATGATATACAAAAAATGAATTTGTTAGGAAAAAGAATGAAAGAATTAGTGAGGATTAGTTATGGACAAATTGAAGAATTAATATTGTAATGATCAAAAGAGTTTGCTAGCGAATTCATCTATTTCGCTTCCATCTACACGAGAAGAAGAGGATTTTCGGGCAAGATCTCTAAGCTCTGACAAGCTTCTTCCCAGTTTCAAAGCCACATTCATTTCGAACATTTCTCCATTTTCTCTTCTCTCCAGATTGTCTGTTTCTTCAAGTGTAGACTCAATTGATTCCTCCATAAGTGCAAAGAAACCAGCACTGTTTCTATACATTTCAACCACCATACCAACTTGACCAGCATGCTCAAATGTATTAACTGTAGAAGCTAATGCACCTGCACCCACTGCCACTATTGCAGCCAAAGGACTGTTACCCACAAAAGCAGACCCAGCAGCAGCGATGCCTGTGAGCAATGGACCCGAGATAGCTAAAATCTTGTTTACTTTTAATGCTAAGTTGCCTAGTCTCATGTAATCTTCACTATCTTTATTTTTTATCACTTCAGTTACTTCCCTCATCTCTGCTTGCAGCTCCTCACTCAATCCATTTTTCATTCCATGCCTTCTGTTTTTTCTTTCATGAGATTTGGGCCACCAAACAGCAGGCTCAAATTTTGAAGGGAATTTCTCAATCATTTTCCCAAGTAAAGGAAGTGGGTAAGCTTTGTCAAGAGCCAATACCTTTTCCATTGCATTCTTCACATCTAGTTCAGTAGGATCATAAAGTGCAAGTGTGGTTTGTATTTGGGTATAAAGCTGCCTAAACAATCTTGTGGCATTACGTTGCTCTTCTGCGAGCTGCGAGGGCTGGATTTTATTCATGATAAATAACATCCCTGTAGCTGCAGAGAATAAAAGAGTAGAAGATAGCTTCAATGCCAAAACAGGAACACCTTCGCCGCCAGTTGCTGCAAACCCAACCATGGTTGCTGCTGTGAGAGTAATCATGTTAATGGAATTCAAAAGAAGTATGTTCCAATTGTCACGTTGTTCTCCGATATTTTTGTGCATCTCCACTCTATCAGCTACAGCCTCTAAGATTGCATAAACCTTGGCTGCTGTTGTTGCCTTAGATGTGCTAGTGGAAGTAGTATCAGTAGTAATGGTCCCGCTGTTTTTTTTTGGGATGGTGTCTGTGAACCCGTCTCTTAAAATAAATTCTTCAACCAAATTCTTTGAAGGTGCTTTTGGAACTGGAAAACGAATTCTTGGTAGTTTAGGGACAGAAATGGCTGCATTAATTCTCAAAGATGAAGAAGAGAATAAGAGATTGTTTGAAATTTGTAAAGAAGCCATTTATATAATATGATATAGTTATGAGCTTTTCTTTTCTTTTGATGATAGATTGATGATGGAAATGGAAATAGAAATGAAAATGGAAATGGAAAGAGCCTCCTCCTAGTACCTATATATAATATGGTGGGATATAACCAACATAGCTGAAGTTTGAAGAGAGGGAGTCATAGCCATGGGGCGTTGAAAATATGGACAATGGAGTTGACCAATCCATTTGACCGGACCCATTCGCTCTTCAATATTCATAATTTTCAAGTTCAAAATTGCTCTTGCCTGCGATGGAGCTACATGGTAAAATTTATTAATTATGACTTTGTATTAAAGATCATTTGAATTGAGCAAGTCTTATCTGTATTAGATAAATATATCTATTCAATATAATAGTAATATGAATAATTTATATATATATATGAAATTTTTTTTATTGATTTGAATATATAAAATAAAAATATATGATAAAAATTTAATTTAATTTGATTTTCATTATCTCTGTCATTATTCCAATATTGGTGGAGGTGGTTTCATGGAAGCTCCATATATTTGGATATATATAAAGCCACTGTAGCAATTTGGAATTTTGAATTCCCAATGGCGTCTGGTAGAGCAATTGGCAATTAGCTCATTATCAAGAAAATGAAAACTTGTAATATTTGCTAGGACCCAAGGAAATAAAAATAAAAAATAAAATAAGCCAATTATAATATATTTTTTAACCCTTTTCCAGTTTTTATTAGTGATGGACAAATTCTTAATTAATTAATTTAGTCAAATGTTAGAAAACTTAAATGCCATACACATTCAAATATTATAAAACCTTTTTTTTTTTTTTAAACTACATAATTTACCACAAAAAGGTAACCCAATTTATACATCTTATAATTAATGCGTAGCTACAATCTATTTTAACATATTAAATCTTTCATGAATAATAATAATAATAATAATAATAATAATAAAGTGGACAAAAAATTCATATTAGTAACTATTATAAAATCACATTTATATATTAATTGAGTGTATATTATAAGGTTAAAATATACACATGGTCATTTAGGCAAAAATATTTTATCTCAAGATTTATACTTGCAGGATTCATTCTCAAGGAAAATTTAATATAAAGTTAAAGAGGTCTACATGCATGGCCATGTTTAGACAATAACTACTTCATTCTCAACTCACGATCTTTTAAGTTTGCATATTCAACCTTTATATTTTCTAAAGAAAAATGTTGACCATGAACACACATCTCTATTAAAATCATATGAAAAATTAAAGAATAATAAATAATTGAGTGTTGAAATAGATTTTATATTAATTAAATATAAATTATTGAATAAATTTATATATAATTGGATTTTAATCTCAATAATTAATTTTTAAAATTGACGCTTACATTATTATTTAAATTTCAATATTTATAATATGTTAACTTAAATAAGTTATAATAATAGTATCTCGTAACCCCAAATCTATTTTTTAATTATAGACTTAATTAATGTATGTATGTTAGATAATTTATTCTACATTGAAAAGAACTAGCTAAAAGCAATACAAGTATGTATTTTATTTAAAAATAACAATTTATTTGTGTTCACATAGGGATATAATACTAGAAAAGAATAAATAAATGAATATATTTTATATTGAGTCTTACATATTTTATGCTCCAAACTCTCTATTAGACAATTTGTTAATTTGGACTTTGCTAAGAAACTAAAAAAAATTAAAATTAAAAAAGAATGTGTATAAAAAAGGAAAGATGCCGAAAGATCTGTAATGAATACCAATACTTGTTTTTTAATTTTATGACGTTTTTAAAGTTATTAAATACTCATCCACACTTGCAATTTAATTTTATTCCATTTATTTAAAAGAGAAAAAGAATTAGGGAGAAAGTTGACTCGTAATACAACCTTACTACTAAATAAATAAACTGCATGAACTTTAAAAACTACAAGATTGTTCTTATAAGTTATATATGATTCTTATAAGGTAGTAGGAATAATCAACAGCTTGCCACATTAAATGCATAACTTTAATTATGAGCAAGAAGCTAATAATAAATATATAAACATAATTCGAGTACATATTGATTACATTTCTTCTTTGTCAAATGATGATGGAAAAAAAAAAAAACCCTTAGTGAGATATGGACAAAAGAATTAATATGTATGATCAAAAGAGTTTGCTAGCGAATTCATCTATTCCGCTTCCATCCACACGAGAAGAAGAGGATTTTCAGGCAAGATCTTTAAGCTCTGACAAGCTTCTGACAAGATTTAAAGCTACATCCATTTCAAAAATATCTCCATCTTGTCTTCTGTCCATATCATCTGTTTCTTCAAGTGTAGATTCAATTGATTCCTCCATAAGTGCAAAAAACACCAGCGCAGTTTCTATACATTTCAACCACCATGCCAACTTGACCAGCATGCTCAAATGTATTTACTGTAGCAGCTAAAGCACCTGCACCCACTGCCACTATTGCAGCCAAAGAACTGTTACCTAAAAAAGCAGACTCAGCAGCTGCAATACCTGTGATCAATGGACCTGAGATGGCTAAAATTTTGTTTACTTTCAATGCTAAGTTGCCTAGTCTCATGTAATCTTCACTATCTTTACTTTTTATCACTTCAATTACTTCCCTCATCTCTGTTTGCAATTCCTCACTCCATCCATTTTTCATTCCATTATGCCTTCCGTCTTTTCTTTGGATTCCATGGGATTTGGGCCACCAAACAGCAGGCTCAAATTTTTTAGGAAACTTTTCAATCATTTTCCCAAGTAAAGGAAGTGGGTAAGATCTGTCAAGAGCCAATACCTTATCCATTGCTTCCTTAACATCTGATTCAGTAGGATCAGATAGAGCAAGTGTTGTTTCTATTTGTCTATAAAGCTGTCTGAACAATCTGGTAGCATTACGTTGCTCTTCTGCGAGTTGCGAGTGCTGGATTTTATTCATGATAAGTGACATCCCTGTAGCTGCAGAGAATAGAAGAGTTGAAGATAGCTTCAATGCCAAAACAGGAACTCCTACGCCGCCAGTTGCTGCAACACCAGCCATGGTTGCTTCCGTGAGAGTAATCATGTTAATGGAATTCAAAAGAAGTTTGTTCCAATTGTCACGTTGCTCTCCAATGTTTTTGTGCATTTCCACTCTATCGGCTACAGCCTCTAAGATTGCATAAAGCTTAGTTATTGCCATATTATAATCTGTTGTAAAAAAGAGAATACAACGAGAGAGAGAGAGAGTTTGATAGCTAAGAGTGTTTCATTACAACTCAATAATCAGTTCATGTATTACAGAAATATATAACAAAAGATTGGCCATCACTCCAACTGTCATTGCCCTTTTACAAATCATATCCCATAAATCAAGGATTTGTTCACCTAATCTAATCTTATCCCATTAAAATACTTGAGTAAAATATCAATCCTAACATAATCAATAGGAGTATCTGCAGTTGTTATATTGTTTTCTAATGGGATGGTACCATTTGTGAACTGATCCATTTCCTCCACCAAATTTCTTTCTTGTGTTTTTGGAACAGCAGGGAAATTGATTTTAGGAAGTTTAGAGAGAGAAATGGCAGCATTGATTCTTCTTGAACAAGTAGTCGAGGAAGAAGAAGAGAATAAAAGGCCTGAACTTTGCAAGGAAGCCATGTATATGGGTTTTCTTAATTAGTTTTATTTCTATTAATATGTATATACAGGAAAGATGGAGCAGAATCTGATAAAAATGGAGATGGAGATGGCCAAAGGAACCATTATACATATTTACAGGATAGGATTAATATTTTTAAAATCGAATCGGTTAAAAAATTGATAAATATAAAAGATTAGAGGTTTGCCGAGGATTAAATTAGTTAAATAAAAAAAAATAGATATATATATATATATATATATATATATAATTTGATATATATATGATAAAAATAAATATAATATAATTATGGCTAAATCAATAATTTATATAAAATTATATTTTTATAACGTTAATCCAATTATATTAAATCAAATATATAGTAATTTATGAATATTTACGCAACAGGACAATATGTAATACAGTCAGACGTCAAATATATTTTAATATGGATAAAATTAAAATTAAATTATTAAAATTCTTTTAGTTTTTTTTTTAATTCGAAATGATGTCATTTTTATCTTGATAAAAATAATATTATTTTGTTAAAAATAAAAAATAAAAAAATTAACCTACTTAAATTGAAAAATCAGTCGAAAAATCAGTCTGATTCAACTAATTTATCGATTAACTAATCAATTTATTGATTTTTTAAGAGATGGATAAATTAAAATTGATGAATTGTTCTTAATTTAATTTTTTTATTTTTTTTAATTTAACAGATTAATTTGATAGGATTTTAATAACTATGTGACAGTATCTAACATGAGTGAAAAGAAAGGTTAATTGATAAGATGGACTGGTGAAAAGAAAGGTTAATTGACAAGATGGACTGCTTGATAAAGCTGACTAATATTAAGCCAATTTGACTGGACTCGTTCCCTCTTCCTGTTTGTAGATTATTATAATCTTCAAAAGCGAAATTAATCCAATTAGTTTAGCTTATTGTAATAATGATGTGCTTAATTATTAACAACTGCTTCTGATTTTCTGAATTATTTATGCATGCAACATTAATTAGTTTCCCTTTGTCTATTGTAGAATTCCCCTAGGTGGAGGGGGTCGTACAGCCTCCCTTTAATTGTGGACATAAAACTGTAGAAATTTGGAATTTTTTAATTCTTGGTCCTGTTTCTTGTCAATCAAATTATGTACACGTGAAAATATTTATTTATATTGAATATATATATTAATTTAATAAAATAAAAATATATTAAAAAAAAAATATTAATATTTTTTTAAAATATAAAAATAAAATAAAAAATTATATTAATTAAAATATCTAATTATGGTCGGATATATGAAATAAATTTTTAAGTAATGCTTTTTTGAGCTTATTTATTTTCTTTTCACTTTGAACAGTTCAAAAGATGAGCTACTTTTGAAAATATTTATACCAAATACAAAACGTTATTAGGTTGAATTAGATTTGATCAAATTTTTTAAATTTTTTAAGAATTTTTTTTTAAATATTAGAAAATAAAATATTAAGGCAGCTAAGTGACTTTATTTTTTTTTTTATATTTATATAGTTGATTTTTTTTTTTTTTTTCAACAAACATATGCCTTAAATATGAGTTAGTTCATTTAACAAAAAAACTAACAAATTCAATATATATAATTAATATTGACAATTTTTATAAACAAAAGTAGGAACTTCAGTATTTGTACATTTTAAAATCACAAGAAACTAATGAATTTTTAATTTAATAATATTAGCTCATTTATATTTTTTATTTTTTATTATTAATATTTTATTTTTATTTATTAAATTTAATTTTTAATTCATTTCTATTAAATATTATATTAAAATGTATGAATTTAATATTTTCTAAATAAATTTATCAATAAAAATAGAAATATATATATATATATATATATTATAAATTATTAACATATAAACTCATTCTAATAAAAAATATAAATTAACGAAAAATTTAACTATATACTAAGAAACGGGGTCAAAACGATCAAAGAAGCAATAGACTAGCTATTAGGAGCTAAAATTTTCTGAAAACCCAAAGGCTGGACAGTGGCAAGAGAAGCTAACCAGTCTGCAACATAATTTGCCTCCCTATATACACTGTTAAGCTTTACAATTCAATCTCTATTCAACAATCTTCTAATGTCATGGATAATGGCTTGATAATGTCCATTCTCTAACTCCATTCTCTGAATCATCTGCAATGGCACCTGAGCATCAACCTCGCCAACTACCTTCCTATAACCCAACTTCCACTCTATTTTCAAGCCAGTTTTAATTCCCCATAACTCAGATTCTAATCCACTGTTCCTTGAAATCTCTTATTAACCCACCAGCACCAGCAATAAGATTCCTATTCTTTAATGCATCATCAGTGTTATAATTCAGTTTAAGGGATGACAACAGACAGGACGGGGTAACTATCTCCCATTCCACTCCTCTCTTAGCGTGAAATCTTTATTTTCATCTCCTACTCATATATTTCATTTTCTTAATCACTTGAATTTTATATTGTTATATTTATTTATATTTATAAAATTATTAAATAATAATTAAAAATATAAATAAATTTAGACATATAAAATATAATTAAAATATAAATATATTTAATATATTAAAAATTCAGCATAAAAGTATTTGATTGATGAAAATTATATATATAACTATGAAATTTTTTATTAAGAATAATTAAATAATTATAATATTGGATTTTCATGGAAGAGCTACAAATATCCCTCAAGGGAAAAATACTTTTTGAGAATCATAGTCCCATTTGGAGCAAATCTCTACAGAAAATGAAAATGTTCTTCCTATTATGATCCCTAATTCAGATTATTTAGACTAAAATTAAAATAGTCAGAATTTAATAGGAATTCAAAATTATTATAAAAAACTTAGGTAAGCCCGAATTCATATGAAGCGGAGCACGACAGGCCATTCAGTTGTGAGATTATTACAAAAGTCGAGACTCGGAGAGAAATAAGTGGGACCCAGAGCCAGAGTGATTCGTCCATATCCACAGCGACACCGTAACCGTGATTCGCCGGCGCGACGCTACTGCTAGTCACCTGTTCCGAAGCGAGGAGAAGAGAATATGAGAATATCCCACTCGAATTTTATTTTAATAAACTTCAATGTACTCATTGACTGATCCTTCCCAATGGCAACGTGGGAAAGAGACACCCACTTGTCCTCTGCAAGCCAACAAAGATATTTTTAAAGCCAGTGTTGAAAATGGAAGCAATTGGAATTCCAAAGTAGTTAAAATCAAACTCTCTCACTCCACTTCAAAATTTAGATTTGGGAAGGCAAAAGCAAAAGCAAACACAGCATGGGATCAGTAGCCAAAAAGGGACTGCAACAGTATTTGTTACAGCTTCAACATCACCCGTTGAGAACTAAGGTCCATCCTCTATTCTTGTTTATCTCTCTTTCTTGTATGCGTTTGCTTGATTATTTTAGCTCAATTTTTTATGGGCAGTCTGGATTTAGGCTAGCAAGTAATGAAAGTTTCAATCGTCTTGATATACCTAAATAGTGGACTATTGAGCTCAAGTAGCCCGATTGCTGTTGCCATGGAGTTCAAATTGCTTTGTATGGTCTGTGATTAATCCATTTTATAACGAATTTAGTTGTAGTACAGGCAATTACAGCAGGTGTGCTGTCAGCCATCAGTGATATTTTAGCTCAGAAACTCTCTGGCATACAGAAACTTCAACTTAGACGGCTTCTTCTCAAAGTGGTAATTGCTTCTTTCCCATCTTTAACTATTGATTCATCAATCAATTACCAGATTTAGGTATGGTTTTGCTCAACAAGTTCCTTGATGTTAGTACAGTTTAATGGTTGAACTTCGATTGCAATAATGATTTTTTTTTTTTTAAATTGAATTTTATGAGGCAAATTACTTACTGATATTCCTTTAATGGAGGAAAGGAAGAGAAAATGTAATTCTAAATTTTGAATGCAACAGTTAATAATGCTAGGAAGTTCTGATATTTTTCTGGTCATTCACCACTAATTCATCTTCTTTTACTGTGCATCTTGGAGGATAAAAATTGTACATAATCAAGCATAAACTTAGTTACCATTTCAGAATTTTATGGAATTTAACTAAAATGCACTGGATTAGCAAGATTTTTTTATTTTTTTTTTTATTAAAGCTCTCATAAAAAGGGGTCATTGTTGTGGCTAAGGTACAGCCTGGAGCAGGCTAGTTGTACAAAAGAAATCTTTAACCCGACCAAACTGATAAATCTATCCAAACCAAACCAAAAACCATGATTTGAAATATACAGGGTTAGTCATGGATCAAAAGATAAGCAAACTGAATTTTCGGTTGAGTTTGTGATTTAATAAAATTTCAAACTATTATAATCCGAACCAACCTGAAGTATTAAGTATATATAAAAATATATTATAAATTATTAAATTATAATATTATAAAAGGGATTATTAATTTAATAATCTATCAAAATACTTAATAATATTTGGGGCGATAATTTCATGATAATTTTGTTTAGTAGTATCTTATATTTATTAAAATATTTCATTATTTTTTCATTTTCATTTTAATAGTTATAATTTCAATTTAAATAGGATTAATGTTAATCTCTTTTCATTTTTAATTTATTTTTTCTTTTATCTATTTCATATATATATATATAACATTTTCTTAAGATATTTGTAAATATTTTTATTTGCTTTGTACAATTATTAGAAGTTAAAATAGGTCTTTAATGAAATTTAAAATTGATATAAAATTTAATTCGGTCTAAACCAAATTCGATATAATTTTTAATAAATCAAATTAACCTGAAATTAATGGTTTCACATTATTTTGGTTTGGTTTCAGTTTGAAGATTTATCAAACCGAAAATATTTGTTTGGTCTAACTTATTAACAAATTGTCCAAACTGACCCAGGTGCACTAGTATTGGTTGGGAATCACATCTCTCCTCCAAGAAAGTTGTTAAAATGTCAAATTCTGATAGGCTTATTGATCAATGCAGCTGCACTTGTAAAAGTTTTGGGTTTACTAGATTTGACAAAAGCATTGCATAACAAACATTGTGGTCAATTCTGCCTTGATTTCATTCCCCTCGACCTGGTTTTGGGTAGTGTTTTATCTTTGCTCTATTCCCCTTTATAAACTGGTGGAACAAAATGTAGAATGATATCATTGTTGTAAGGATCTGACCAAGAGAGCTGTGAGCTTAAGGTGTCAGCTTGAGGGACTAGGTTAACACATCAACAAGTAAGAGTCGATCCCACATCAACCAGGAATAAAAGTGGAAAGCGGTTTATAAGGTACAACTAATTACTATTTATATAATTTGGATTCACTGTTTTGGAACAGGGTTAAATCATAAAATAACAGGTTATTTGTAATTAATTTCGGGTCGAACCATTACAAATAATGTCAGAAACACTTTAGGATCAAATTGTAATGTGTTGGTGGGCCTACAAGGAAAGGGCTATTCATGAAGAAAGCATGAAATGGATCTGCTCAGGGTACTAGTGACTATAGTACTCAAGGCCGATCTTGGATTGGACTTTGGCCTAAGTCCACTTGTAAAAAATATGAACCAGTTGAATTGCGACTAGGAAGTTGCAAGTTAAAAGAGGAAAGAAAGTAAGACCCCACACCAAGAGAGCTGTGAGCTTGAGATGTCAGTTTAAGAAATTAGATTAAGCTAACACATCAACAATAAGGGGGGCCAATCCCACGTCAGCTAGGAATGAAAGTGAAATTTGAAAATGAAGTTTAAGCTAGCACATCAACGAGTAGGGGCCAATCCCACATTAACTAGGAATGAAAGTGAAAAGAAGCTCCAGCTGATGATTATCTTTATAATTTGGGTTAATCATTTAGGGCTGAGGCTGAGCCATAAAATAATGGGTTATTTAGAATCAGTTTCAGATCGAATCATGACAATTATGGCTCGAAGATCTTTAAATGTACTATTATTGCATCAGTTTAAGTTGTTTACTTGCTAACTACTAATCTGCCGGTTTGCATGTGTATTTACTGTTATACTTTGGTCTTAGAAATATATTCTAATGTGGCTAAATGCAGCTTTTCGGGTTTGCATATCTTGGACCATTTGGCCATTTCCTACATATTATACTTGATAAAATATTCAAAGGGAAGAAGGATACCAAAACAGTTGCCAAGAAGGTATGCTAATGCCTGTCTGACTGCACAATCATCTGTAAAATTCCATATTCCAAGTTCTTTTTATTCAATGTTTGCAACCATTGGGATCAATGATCTGCTTGAAATTTCCTAATATCATGGCATTGATCTTTTGCCTAGGTGAAGTAAAATTTTTTCTATAATGATTAGTTTAACTTTTCAGGTAGTGCTGGAGCAATTGACATCTTCTCCTTGGAACAACATGCTTTTTATGATTTACTATGGTGTGATTGTTGAGAGTAAGTTCATACCAGCTCCGCTCAACTCAACTCAACTCAACTCAACAACACCATCATTTTCTCTAACTTGGGGAGATGATTCTCAGGATTTTTGCGTCCAATGTAGAAATAAACACTTTAAAGAGGCATAGGTGCTCTTGCTAGCTTGAAAGAAAGAAAAAAAATTTCCTTTATCTAGAGCTAAGGGATCCAAGATATAAATTGGTTTCATGCACAAAGTTTCTGATCCTGTATATTTTATGATTTTACAAAATCTACATATTGTCAAATATGCAAGCAAAATTGGCTTGGAGAGGCAGCCTAGGTGCGAAGCATCGACATTTGATATAGCCATTACCTAAGAAATGAAATCATATTTTTATCCCAGGCAAAAATGTTACTGGTGCTTGTCATCTAATAGGAATGTTAAATGCAATGCAGGAAGGCCCTGGATGCATGTCAGAACTAAAATAAAGAAGGAATACCCAACAGTGCAGTTCACATCATGGACGGTATTTCTCTGTTCCTACTATGATTATATTAATTTTATTACATGAAAATAGACAATTCACTGTCTTATAAAACCTCAATGTTGCAGTTCTGGCCGGTTGTGGGGTGGGTAAATCACCAATATGTGCCACTTCAGTTCCGTGTTATTTTCCACAGTGTCATTGCATGTTGCTGGTATGAATACATGTATCTCTCTCCCATTTTATTCTTCATCCTCCTTCATATGCATAGATTGCTGTTTTAATTTCTCTGTAAATTTTACAAAAAAAGGAAATGGACTGATCTGCTCGTCAATTTCTTCAGGGGAATATTTCTAAATCTGCGAGCTAGGTCTATGACATTGACAAAAGGCTAGACAAATGGAACCAATCACCAGAATATCTCAATCTCAAATGTTGAATGCCTCCTATTCCAAGAATATTATGTATAAAGTATTTCTCACAGATTGCAGGTTTCGACGAACCATGAGTTTAATATATTATTAGTCCCTGATCTCTATGGATTTGCTTATAATTTGATTGTTTATGATTTCTTATTAGTTCTTGTGCTACAACGGAAGAACTACAATTACTTTTTGGTTCCTTTTGGAATAAGAAAATAATTAAAAAATATATCATTCAATACTACTTCAAAAGACACATTTAAATTAAGTACATAAAAAAGTAATTTTTCTTTTTGCTATTATTTTCATGTGAAAAGTAAGGAGCGTGTAAAGTTAGGGAAATGTGAACCCATTCAAGAATTCTGTCTCTGTTGCACAGCTACCTCTCGAAGTCCAATGCCCAAAATCTTGGGTTTGTTCATGAGCAATGTTTTTAAAATTGGATTGATTAAAAAATTAATAAAGAATCAAAAATTTGATCTAGATCAAATTAATTAAATTGAGAAAAAATTATATATACATAATTTGATATTTATTATATATATATATATATGATAAAAATCAATATAATATAATTATATTTAAATTAAAAATTTATATAAAATCATATTTTTTATAGTGTCAATTCAATTTCATTAAATCAAAAGTTATATATATAATAATTATGGATATTTACTTGCTCAACTATCTACTCACGTAATAAGATCATAATTTTATCATAGGATAAAATTAAAATTAAGTTAATAAAATTTTTTTAATTTCTTTTAATTTAAAATGATAAAAGAATAAAAATTGATTCACTCAAACCGAAAAAATTAATATGATTTGATTGAGTCATTGATTTTTAATCGATTTTAAGAATGAGTAAATAATAACTGACTGTATTGATCTTTAATTTAATTTTTAATTTTTTCAATTCGACCGATTGAACCATTTCAATTTTAACAACGATGATCATCAGTATGAGAGCTTTTGAAATCCTCTACTGTTGAATCAAATTCAAACTTCGTGTTAGCAAGTCATAAAGGAATTTCACATTTGGATCATAAACATTTTGACCAGCTAGCTAACTGCGCGTATCTATGCCCAATTTCAATTTTTTTTTTAATTTAATTCTGAAAGAAATACAATATAATTTAAAATTATTAGAACTATCCGAAGATGTAATTTAAATGGAAATAAAAATTATATAAATCACCTTAATTAATTTTAAAATTAAAATTAAATTCAGTTAAATTGAATTACTAACTTTATAAGAATTCAAAATTAAAAACCTTGAAACAATACCCATCCAAAAAGTTACACATGAATTTTCATATAATTATATATTTACAAACGTTATGGTATGGAAGAAATCTATTAAAGAAAAATTGGTTCAACATTTGCAAACAACTTTGGATTGGCATGTAGATTCTATCAAGATTTATTAGAATTTTAAAACCCTAAAAACATTCTCTTATACGTGGAATAGAGATTTTATTAATCAGAAACAAACAATTAAAAGACTCCACATTAATTGATAAAAGTAGATATGAGAACAGGAGCAGCATCAATTCGGTTTCATCAGTTTTTATTAAGACTTGCAAATATAATTTTATAAGCTTAACCCATAATTTTCAACACCGTCCAGTACTAGTTCACTCTTTGTTTGTGTATATAACTAACAAATCTCAAACCCAATTGACTTCGCAATAGCCAATTTCACATCTAATTAAATTACACTATACATATATAGACTTTCATAACTGATATTAAGAGGGTAATATAGAGATCGACATGGCAATTACCATTCAAGCTTCAAACAAGTTCCTTTCATTCAGTTCATCTTCTTCATCTTGTTATCATAGAGGAATAATTAAAGCCATTATAAACGCACCCAAAATTCGGATGATAAGTCCTGTTTCTTTTCCAAAACTCTCTACTGCTACTTCAATAGCAACAACTACTGATAAAATAAAAAAGGATCATGATTCATGCTCCTGGACTGATACTAAAAATAATATAAGGCAAATCACTGATGTTTCTGATCTTATGGTGATTGCTAAGCTTTATGCAATCATGGAGGTTGTTTCAGATAGAATTGAAATGCATAAAAACATTGGAGAGCAGCGCAATAATTGGAACCATCTTCTTTTAACTTCCATTAATGCTCTTTCTCTCACTGCTGCGACCATGTGTGTTCTTGCTGCAACAAGCGCACCCCATATTGCCTTCAAGCTCTCTTCTACAGTTCTCTATCTTGCAGCTACTGCCATGTTGGCTATAATGAATAAAATACAACCATCTCAATTAACTGAAGAACAAAGAAATGCTTCCAGGTTGTTTAAGCAGCTTCATGCTCAAATACACACCGTGTTGACCATTGGCAATCCTTCTATTAGTGATGTGAATGAAGCAATGGAAAATGTTTTGAGTATAGATAAAGCATACCCACTTCCATTATTAGGTGTTATGCTTGAAATTTTCCCTTCAACTGTAAAGCCTGCAGTTTGGTGGCCGCAACAAAATGAGCAGAAGCAAGCCATGAGGATTATTGGGAGAAACATAATGGATGGAAATGGCTGGAATAGCAAGTTAGAAGAAGAAATGAGACAGATTGTTGGAGTTTTGACGAGGAAAGACAAGAAAGATTACTTGAGGTTAGGTGAAATAGCATTAAAAATTAACAAGATATTGGCAATTTCTGGTCCTCTATTAACAAGCCTTGCAGCTTTGGGGTCTGCTTTTGTGGGTACTTCTAATCCATGGGGAATGATATTAGGAGTTGGTGGTGGTGTTTTGGCTTGCATTGTAAATGCAATGGAGCATGGAGGACAAGTTGGGATGGTATTTGAGATGTATCGAAGCAATGCTGGTTTCTTCAAGCATATAGAAGAGACTATAGAATCAAATATAAATGAAAGAGATGCATGTAGAAGAGAAAATGGAGAAATTCTTGAAATGAAGGTTGCTTTACAGTTAGGTAGAAGCCTATCAGAGCTAAAGAATCTTGCAAAAGCAGCTTCTTCTTCTTCAAGAAATGGGGAGGCTACCACCATTGAAGAGTTTGCTAGCAAGCTTTTCTGATTATAATTAGTAGCTTAATTATCCATAATTTCTGTTAACTTTATGTAACAATAAATACCTTGATTATTGTAAACATAATCTAACTCAAATTTTGAGTATAGTTAATTAATTTTATTAAAAAAAAAATTCTTGAGTTATCTCATCTTATCTCTTTCTATTAATCTACTTCTAATTTTTCTTTCTAATATTGGTATATATATTATTATTTTGCTAATTAAAAAGATTTGAATCATTTTCTTGAAAAGAAAATGAACCAATTATAAGTTTAATTTCAATGACTCAAAAAATTTTAATTTTTGAGACTATTTTAATATTATTAAATTAAAAATTTATTAATAATATTTCATATAGTTAAAATGAATCTTAATCATTAAAAAAAAAATAGCGATCAAATATTTATTTTAAAATTTTTAATTAATTAAAAGTGAAATTTAAAGTCATATTCATATAATTTTAAATTTAATTTTTATATTATTATGTAAAAAAACTTATTAATTTTATTTATAATTTTATTATGATAAAATGATATAAATAGTTAAAATTTTTATACATCGTTTTTTTTTATAGTTTATTCTATTTGACAATATATTCACACATATACTGAAATTCAATTTCACTTTTTTATTTTTTTATTTTCCTTATAATTTGATTTGACCAAATATTAAAACGTTCAGTTGAATGAAATGAGAGGGAACTCACACCTAATATCTCATCCAATAAAAGACAACACAAAATCCATTCACATGCTTGTCAGTGATACGGAAATCATAATAATACATTTATCAAGTGAAAAATATTATCACATACCAACAACTATTATATGTTAGAATTTTTCAATAATGTGTGAGTTTCATAATTAAAATAATAAGATCTTAATCAAATTAATATGAGTTGATATGGTGTAAATTTTTTAGGTCAAATCTATAATGGATAGGATTGACTTAGGCATATAAATATCAGCTAGGTTTCTTTTCTTGCTCATTCGTTTTCATAATTTACGTAGACTGAATTAGAGTGAAATCTAAAAGCAATCCATCTGACAGAATAATACAGTAGAGACATCAAGAAAGAAAATCCTAATAATTCAGATTTTTCCCTGCAATGACTTCCAAATCGAAATTAGGTACGTCTATTATTGAGAATCTACTCCATTAATGTGTTTGCTGGAATTTCGAGTTGAAAATATTTTTCCCACATTATATATTATTCATTTGACAATATTATTAACATACTGCAATTATTTGTAATTATTCATACAATTCTAATAATACTATCAATTATGTACTCTCTCGTCTTAAAAATTGATGCTCCATTTTTTTTATATATAAAGATTAAGAAAATTAATTAATATTTTATAAATTTTGTAATAATGACACATTAATTTTATTTAATTTGTTTAATATATATAAATATATAATAAAGTTAATTAATACAATTAATAGAAGGTATTATAGAGATTTGTTTATAAATCTAACATCTAAAAATAAAAAATAATTAAATTTTAAATAGTAGCTGAGAATGAAGAAATGGTATTTACATGTGGTTGGGTTGGCTCTTTCAATCAAAATGAAAGGTCTAATAACTCGTTATTGTGTTGAAAGTCAAATTAGGAATCCTCGGCTTTCCTCAAACTCAGCACAAGCACCCAAATCAAAGACAAAAAGGAAATAGTCTAAGTTTCAACTACTACACCCTTTCTCTCTCTTTTATTTTTCAGCATACTCCACCTACCTAATTTCTTATATATATACCATATATACACATCAAAACATACCTCAATCAAACCCACCAAAAATTAATTTTCTCTAAAGCCAAGAACTTCAGTGCAATTTTGCAAGTATCTATAGATTATAATAATCAAACAATTAAACAAAGGCATGGCTACCCTTCACCAAGCTTCAAGCATTCTGATTTCAGGTTCATCATATTGCTGCAGAAGAACAATTCTAGCTACTGTAAACACACCCAAAATTCGAATTACCCCTCTCTCTTTCCCTAAGCTTTCTAATAGAGGTTTAATGGAAGAATTAAGCAGCTTTACAGGTGATTGCAGAATTCCAACAACTATTTCTACTACCCAATTGGAAAAAGATTTCAATTTTAAGACTTGTACGAAGCATTCTGATCCTACGGTAATCGCCAAGCTTTATGCAATAATGGAGGCTGTATCAGATAGAATTGAAATTCACAGAAATATTGGAGAGCAGCGCAATAATTGGAACCACCTTCTTTTAAATTCAATTAACGCTCTCACTCTTACAGCTGCAACAATATGTGGACTTGCACCTACATGTACTGCTCTTAAGGTGTCTCCAACAATACTTTATCTTGCAGCTACTTCTTTGTTGGCTATAATGAATACTATCCAACCTTCCCAACTTGCTGAAGAGCAAAGAAATGCCACTAGATTATTTAAGCAGCTTCATGGCGAGATCCAGACAATGATTTCTATTGGAAATCCTAACATTAATGATGTGAATGAAATAATGGAGAAAGTTCTGGCTCTAGACAGAGCATACCCTCTTCCTTTATTAGGTGCTATGCTTGAAAAATTCCCATCAAGTGTGGAGCCTGCAGCTTGGTGGCCCCAACAGAAGCCTAAACAAGCTAAAGGTGTTGGTAAAATGATAGATGGAAACGGTTGGAATGGAGAATTGGAAGATGAAATGAGAAATATTGTTGGGATTTTGAAGAGGAAAGATAAGGCAGATTACTTAAAGTTGGGTGGAGAAGCCTTGACAGTTCATAAGATCTTGTCGATTTCGGGACCTTTATTGACTGGACTTGGAGCTTTGGGATCTGCTTTTGTGGGTACTAATAATCCATGGCCTGTGATTGTGGGAGTTGTCTCTGGTGCTTTGGCAAGTATTGTGAATACAATGGAACATGGTGGTCAAGTAGGGATGGTGTTTGAGATGTATAGAAGCAATGCCGGTTTCTTCAAGCTTGTAGAAGAGACTATAGAGTCTAATATAAGCGAAAAGAAGGTAGAGAGAAGAGAAAATGGAGAAATGCTAGAATTGAAGGTGGCTTTACTGTTAGGGAGAAGCCTTTCAGAGCTCAAGAATCTTGCAGTATCTAATTCTTCTTCAAGAAATAATGGAGT
The DNA here is from genome assembly GCA_948193065.1 of Aleurites moluccanus. Taxonomy (NCBI): domain Eukaryota; kingdom Viridiplantae; phylum Streptophyta; class Magnoliopsida; order Malpighiales; family Euphorbiaceae; genus Aleurites; species Aleurites moluccanus. The sequence goes on along the minus strand of CANXYC010229078.1, from coordinate 13,857 downwards.
GGATAGTGAAGAGTTTGCAAGCAAGCTCTTCTAGTTCTAGAGCTCCATATTAATAGACTAATTATCTACAATTTTTATGATTAAGACGTGAAATAGTATTTGTTATTGTACATAATTAATTCTAACATACATTTATTATGTTTCAAGAATAGTAGTGTACATGGACTGTTTTTGGATTTTTGTAAATGCTATCATAGTTGTGGGGTAGCATTCCTGTTCAAAATGAAAAAGAACAGGAACATCTGTTATTTTAGCAGAATTAACTATATGTTGGTCAATCACCTGTGTGAATTTACAAAGGGAAAAATGAAAAGTTCTGAATTTGATACAGTATTTTATTTCATAATAAGATGTGTAAACAATAAACACAAGTAGTTGTCCTAGAAATATACACTAGAATCCATCAACATGAAGATAAAAAAACAGCTTGTAGATTTCTCAGATTTGCCAACAATGTTGTTGTTTCTTCTGAGACAATACTAGCAACTCATACTCACGTGCTTGGCTTCTATTATTTTCCACATATCATTTTTATCTTCAAACCTCTCCTTGCGGTGGCTGCAAGAAAAAAACGATCTCAGAGTAATGCGGAAGGTGCTGGTGCTGGTGTTGGTGCTGCACCAGAGCGTGGACATGCGTTTAATAGTGGTTTTCCACATAGTCCAGGATTACCAGAAAAGCTGTCTGCAGTGAACCCGCTTAGTATGTCAGGAATTTTACCGCTTAACTTGTTGTTTGAGACATTGAATTCCTGTAGGTTAGAGAAACTAAAATCTGGAATTGTCCCACTAAGCTGATTGCCTTGAGCAAGGAAGGAAAGCAAGCCAGAAATCCGAAGCAGATTAGGAATGTCACCAGACAAGTAATTGTTGGATATGTCGAGCCTTCTCAAGTTACTCAACTGCAAAAGAGTATCGGGAATTGGACCAGATATTTGGTTGTCACTTATATACAAGTGAGTGAGGTTTTCGCAATTTCTCATGTCATCAGGTATGAAGCCAACAATGTAGTTCCTTGTCAGGCTCAAAACAGCAAGAGAGCTTGCAGTGCATAAAGAAGTGGCATCAATATATCCCGTTAAATTGAATTGATCAAGAACTATTTTCTTTATTTGCAGCTGAGAATCACAGATCACACCCACCCAATTGTCATTGCAGGGGTCTGAAGTAATATTCCATCCCAAATTGGTCTGGTTATTTCCTTCTGTAATTTGTTCCATGAAAAGCACTAGAGACTGCTTCACATATTCGTCTACCGATGAATCTGACATTGGAAACATGAGTAGAAACATCAAAATGGGAAGCACCAATAAAGGAATTCTATCCATCTTTAATTTGATAATGTACAAATTATTGACTTATCCTATCATTGCAGTGTAATCTGGTTTCTTTTTTATAGAGTGGGTTTGGTTTTGTAGTTATAATCAAGAACAAAGAAACAAATTGTGATCAAATCAGTTATTGCTTGTTCATTGACTGAATTTCCAAAGTGATTTTGATCTTTTGTTTTTGGTAACATTTTGCATGCAATTTCCTTGTTTAAGCCAAAAGAATTGAAAAAAACATTTTCAAATTAGGCCTGCAGTTTGAATTTGTCATCCAATACTAATGGCATTATATTTTGTTTTTTAGCTTCACAAAAAATAAAAAGTAAAGAGGTTTGAATTTAATTAATTAGAATTTGTCAAACATTTAAAAAATTAAAGATTGTACTGCAAGTATGCACTCATGTGACCATTAATTATTTGTCTAACTGAAACTGATATATGATTCTGTCACCATCTTTTTTCCTTTATCAATAGTTCTGATAACAAAAAAAGATTATTAGCTTTTGTTAGCTTTGTAATAGCCGCTAATGATGGAAATGGTTAATCACTTCACCTATTTTATAATAGCATATTAATAAAACTAATACAAAAACAAGTTACAGACTTCTAAAAGGTAGAGAGACTTCCCTGGTTAGTTCATCTACCTTGAGCTGTTGGATTCAATGATCCCAAGAACCAACTAGAAGAACAAAAACTATGTGAATAATTTATCTTTGTTCAATTCAGAATTGAAATTGGTTATTGCTTAATTTAGTGTTGAGACTTATATGTCCATGTCCTGTACTTTCAGGACCACTGCCTTGTATAACTTTATAAAAGTTGCTTTCTATGCTGCAATGAAGTTTGTTGTGATTGGTTTTGTACGAAGGGCGGCCAGGGTAATTAGGGCAATGTCCATAATTCTGAATTTGTGGCTAGAGTAAGTGGACATGGAAGGTCATGAAATCAATAAAAACTACAAGGATGTCATTATTCTCTCTTATTTTATTCAATAATATAATGTGAGTTTCAATAATACTTAATTTGTCTCTAAAATTGAGAGATTTTAAATTTAAATTTTTACTAAAATCAAATTTTTAAAAAATAAAAATAAAAAAAGGATACAATCAACACTTAATTATTAGAGTTGTTGCATTATATGGATATTTTATAACCCTTATTAAATCATTTGCTTTAGTAATTTCTCCAATTTGCAACAAGAAGCAAACTAATTGGACATCATTATTAGAAATTATTGTTGCCCCAACTGCTAATTCTACTAGAGGAAATTTTACAAGCCAAGTGATTACATTTGTTTGATTATGCATATTAACAATCAAACAATCACAAACAAAAGGAAATTGAGAAAAAAAAAAAAAAAAAAAAGCTCTCCTTATTAAAAATTTTATCATTGCTCTAGCCAGAGAATATTGAAAGTTCCATTGTACTTCAAAAATTGCTAATACAAATGGAAAGACTATATAATATTAATGCACATATTAGAACTCCAAATTAAACAATAAACATAATTATTTCCAACAATAATTGATCAAAATGACACACAAATCACAAGCTATTCATATCAATTTTATGTTTTGTCCACTTTAAATTTTATCTTGGCAGTTTAATTTTTCTTATTTTTTATTTTTAAAGGAACTATTGATAATTGAAGATATTCAACAAAAATCTGTCTGGTAATGGTCACTGTCTATAGCACTATCAATTGATTTTTAATAGTAACTATCACATGTTATAACTTATAATTCATAGTAAAATTAAAATGTACAGTTTTTGTGCTGCGACTGGACAGACTCGCTTAATATGAAAAAAATATGAGTCCTTAATTGAAAATAAACCAAACATTGAGGACTCTTTAAGAAATAAACAAAAACTTTCATAGCAGAGTCCCATAGTACCCCCCATTGGCTCATCTCGTTCATTCCATTACTTCATTGAAAAGCCTCTGCTTTCTACTTCTTTCATCTCTTCAATTATCTTTTCTGAAACTCCATTGCTATAATCATCCAACCATAGCTCAAATCCTCCAAAAATCCCATCTTTCATCTTTCAATTCTTTAACTTTCAGAGTACATAAAAGGGACTAAAAAATGATTCAGCTACTGTTTACAGTGATTTTCTCTGAGATGGCTTTGATAATGGTACTCGTATTCAAGACCCCATTAAGAAAATTGGTGTTAATGGGTCTTGATCGGGTCAAACGCGGTCACGGCCCAATCATGGTAAAAACGGTGGCGGGAACGGTATTTGTGGTGTTGATGTCAAGTTTGTATAGCATGATGAAGATCCAGAAGCGATGGATCGATGAGGGTGCTGTTAATCCAACCGACCAGGTTCTCATGGCCAAGCACCTTCTTGAAGCCACTCTCATGGGTAAATTCTTAGTTACTGTTCTATTCGTGATTGAACATGTTATAGATCCACTCTTATTTCGCGTGAATTCTGTTTTTAAGTGCTTTATTAGAATGTATGTATTAGTAATGCAATATGTGAATTAGTGAGTATTGTATTGTTTTCTTTCAATTCTGACATTGGTCTATCAATTTGTTTGTGCAAGTTTTCAACTTACTGTGTATGATAAAATGAGTGCTTGGTGGAAGCTTTTTTCTTTGATAAGTGCTTTTTTGAAGTAAGAGATTTTTTTTTTCCTTTGGTACCATCCTTCATTTATCATCTTGGAAGATCACAAAAAATTGACACCAGACATTTATCAAACTCTAATTTTGCGAATAAAATAGTAGTTTAAATTGCATATCTCTAATCTCTGGATTGTGATTGATCTGGAGTAAAGATAGCCTAAATGTTATGATTTTTGAAATCTTGGAAAAGGAGAGCATATGACTGCTTTAGCATGATTAGATGAGTATTAGTTGATTCAATTTTTGTTTGTGTGCAATTCTGTGCTCTTAGAACTAAAATGTGACGCTTGTTCTATGTAGTAAACTCATTTTAAATCACATGCCTTGCTCCTCCATTTTAGCTGTTTGAATTTGTGTCTTGGCATGTGTTGAATGCTTTATTTGATCAAAAACATATTTTTTTTTACAGGGGACTTTCATATATGAAGTATATGCTACTAATTTTCCTTGTAATCATATAAAACTATATAGCAAAATAAAGATGATTGTGTGCTTCAATTGATCACTGGTCCTCCTGAGAGGAGGATGCAACTTCAAACCAAAACAGCAGCAACATACACTCAACTTGCAAATATATGATCTTTATCTAGAAATAGAGTCATTGTCTTTAGCCATACTAAGTTTTCTTTTCCTCTGTTATATTTCATCTTTGCTATTACTTGGTTTTTTTTTTTTTTTGAGCTCAAGTGACATGCTATAAACTGATTAACAGTTAGGTAGGGATGGGTGATTTGTTGGTTGTGTAAAACATGTGGTTTCAAAGTTCTGATTTTATATCAGCATATGTGCTGTTATTATTTTTGATGTTTTCCTGTGGGAAACAATATTTGAGACATATATACTTCCTCACTCTTTTTCTTCTGTCCTCTTCTTTTGTAGCGGTAAAAGTGAGGAAAAAGAACCTTATTAATAATCTGTTTTTACTGCATATAATTGTTTTCTCTATTGTTCATTTGGTCTCTGAAATAACCTTTACATTTATCAAATTGCTTGTTATACTCTTATTGCTCTCTGTTTCTCATTCTTAAGAAAAATAGTGTGGATCAAGAAAGCATTGTTTGGCAATACACTGTGTATCTCTGGGTGTGAGAGTTTTTCTTTTCCTAATTTGTTGAAATTCTTGTTCCTGTCTATCCTTTGAGATGCTATTTTGAGTTCTATGACTAGAGATTCTTGTTTTTATTTTGAATTTCCTGTTTTTTCTGTTGATTATTAGCCCTTGGACCCGTATAAATCTAGACTTTATTACCTGCAGGAGCCTGTCTTTTCCTTGGACTGATGATAGATAGACTACACCATTATATCAGAGAACTCCGCATGCGGCGAAAGAGCATGGAGGCTGTAAAGAAACAAAGTCGAGTTTTAGAGGATGGAAAAGTGGAGAGCAAAGCCATGGAAGAAGAGAGGACCACACTGCAAGCAAAGCTTAAGCAGCTGGAATCAGATTTTGAAATGAAGACAAAAGAGGCACATGCTGCAGAAGCTAATGCAGTAGCCCTGAGGAAGCAATCTGAAGGATTCCTTCTTGAGTATGATCGCTTGCTCGAGGAAAATCAAAACTTAAGGAACCAATTGCAATCTTTGGACTTGAGATTATCGCGATCAGGTAGCAAGAAGAATACTTAAGAAACAAAACACCTTTGATAAATAGTTTTCTCAAATTCCTTTTTGTTTTAATACTATTTATCTGAAGTTTTCAATGTGGATTTGTTGATTATGGTTTAATTCTAATCTATTGCAATATTGTAAGTGTGGAGAAAGAAAGACATGCAGAACAGGAAAACAAGAAAGAAAAAATAGGTTTTTATTTTGTGTGTTCAATTAAAGTAGGCTTGGCAGTTGCCACTGAAATAGAATGGAACAATTTTGTCTGGATGAATTGTGGCACATTATGATAACAATTTAAGACCTCAACTTCATTTCTGAATATATGCGATCGACTTATATTATTAAGAAAAATAAGTTTAGGAAAGGCTAGTCCATCTTTCGTATCTGGATTTGAGTATGGCATGGCTCAAGTCCTTGTTCTTTAATTCTTAATTAGGTTCAGTCTTGGATCATTTTTGCAGAGAAAGTCCATCTTTATTGAGTGCAGTGAGAAGTATCATGTTGAGGAAAACCGGAACTGAGAGCACTGATAAAACTAACATCAAGAGCCAGCCACCACAGCAAGACAGAGGCAGTGGAGGGGAGCCCGTGAAAAATAAGCGACACATTTTGAGGATCAATAATCAGGATCTTCCATAGTAAAGCTTGGCTGCTAAGAGAAAGGCTTATTCTGAAATAGCCTGCGTGGAGGTTAGTTAATATGGAAGATAGTGATGGCTTAGCACTAGAGACAACAGAATAATCTATATTTTATTAACTTGATAAAAAGACTGATCTTGGTCCTTGGAAATGTGTTTGGAGGGACCAATTAAAAATTTAGAATAACTAATTAAAAAATTAAATTAATTATATAAAAGAACGTATACTTTCAAATGGCCCCCTTATTTTAGCACACATTATCTACCAGATTCATTTTCTCCTAACTTTGTATCCTCCCTCCCAAACATTGTCTTAATTAATTACTATTATGTTTAACTTTGGATTGATATTAATTAATTAAAAACCTCGTGTGCAATCTGATATCACCCAAAATTAGCACGGAGTTGTCCATTGGCAAGAAATTTTAAATTATTAAAATATATGAATATTATTATTTTTATAATTTATATTATTATTATTAAATTTAATTAATGAGATAAAATAAATTTATTATACTGTGATAATAATAATAATAATATACAAATAATATTAGTCTTGGTTATTGTATGGGCTGAGTAAGAAACAAGGTCTATTAATTTTGTCCCAACTCTCAAATCACCTTTTTCTTAGTGCTCTTTTAATTTTATATATATATACACTTTAATTTATAAAAAATTATTGCTTATACATTATGTGTGATTTTATTTTATATATTTAAAATTAATTAGTAATAAAATATTTTTGCTAGTATAATTTATTTATTTTTTCAATTAAAAACATCAATATCTTATTGAATTAATATATATATATACATCTAATATAAATAAAATTTATTCTTAATCTTTAAGGCTTTATTTGGTTAATTAATTATATAAAGGAAATGAAAAGAAATTAAATAGAAAAGAAAAAATTTAAACTTTCTTTATGTTGTTTGGATAAGAAAATTTAAATTCATTTGTAAGATATTTATATTTTCAACTTTATTAAAAAAGAAGTAATGAGAATGAAAAGAATGATATTTTTTGTAATTTGTGTTAAAAATACTCTGAAATTTATGATTTCTTTTTATTTCTCTCTTAAATGGAGAGAAATTTTTTTACTCCCAAAATTTTAATAAGAAAATCACATTTTTTTAAATTTTTTTCTTTCTTTTTTTTTTCCTATTTTGAGGGGCTGTTCTTTCTTATTACAAGGCAAAAATTAACGAGTCATGCGTGCTTTTAACAAATATAAATTATCATTTTTCAAATGATATTGGTCAAGTATTAAATAGTGGCTATCAAATTTTTAGAAATTTAAATTTTTTTATTTTATTTTATATCTAATTTTTATTTTATATTTATTTTATGTGTTATATTATATTTATTTTAATGTGATTAGATAATTAATAATTTTTTTATAAATAATATGATGTATAAAAAGATATATAAAATATGAGATGAGATAAATTATGAATTATGGGTGGAGGGAAATGAATAAAGCGGAGCGCTTTCCTAATTTAATATAAAATTAATTGAATCTTCATAACTGTCAACTAAATAATCTTGGCTGCAGGCTGCAGATCTCACCTCATAACAATACTAGGCATATTCCACGAAACAACACAGCTATTCACACTCTTTCATAGACTATTTACATTCTTTTTGATTCACATTAAATTTTATTTATGATTAGTTATAATAATAATATGCTAATTAATATAATTTTTTAAATAAATTTTAATATTGATTTTATTTGTAAAAACACCAAAATAGATACCTTTTAATTTAATAATATTTATTTTTTTTTTTCAAATTTTAAATATTTTAAATTTATATTTCAATCAAATTAAATTTATACTAAAAAGAAAGCCAAGTTCATGTTGGAATAAAAAATTAAAATTATGGGAAAATTGTAATGTAGAACAAAGAAATGCTAATTCTTGTTTGGAAAAAATAGAAATGTCACATAAATCATCATTTATACATATTTTATGCGAAATAGTAATAGTACTATTGCTAGTGTTAGATGTGTTTAGCCCACTATTACATGTGGGTTCATCAGGAGGAGTAAAATTAATCAAATTGTTATCCCCATTAACCCTAATTATACCTAAACTAAAACTATTACCCATGCTTTCATTTGCATATACAAATTCACACTCAGACTTATCTTTGCTTCTTACTGTAACCCACGTCTGATCCCATTCCCAATCAGGCACTATTTCATTGTTTTGGGCCAATTCCTGAATTCTTTCTATTGGGGAATGGCAAATACTTTTATGGGTCGGTTTCCAAGTTAAGTCCCATAACACATGGTGCTCCAATACACTTGTTGGAGTATCCACATTTTTTTTGGTCAAAACAGAGCCTCCTTCCTCTGTAATAAAAGCATGTTTAAGTAGCTCACTAGCTGACCATCTCTCCATTGGATCTCTCTTCAAGCACTTGCTCAGAAAATCTTTCCCTTCGTTAGACATAAAGCTTGGAATTTCTGGCACATTACTTGAAAACCCAATTTGGTAAAGGGCAGTGACAGGGTTTGTAATATTAGCCCATGGAGCTTTCCCTGTCACCATCTCCACAACAATACACCCAAGAGCCCACACGTCAGCAGGGAAGCCCTGGTATTCACCACGCGCCACCTCAGGTGCCATGTAAACCGGAGTTCCGGCAATTGGAGTAGAAATCTGATCAACCCGTTTAGCACAACCCAAATCAGCAATTTTTGGCCCATCACTAGTGACTAAAATATTGCGACATTTAACATCACTATGTACAATTCCATTAGAATGCAGGTAATGAAGGCCAAGCAAAATTTGTTTAGTATACGATCTGATAATTGACTCATCAAGGCAGCTTCCATGATTGCGAATTGCATCATTAAGAGTTCCACCAGCTGCATATTCCAAGAAAATATTGTATAAAAGCTTACCATTTTCTTCAGGAACATCATATCCTTTGCATTCTATAATTTGAGGACAACTTAATGTAGAAAGGATGCTTTGCTCTTTCTGTAGGCACTCTGATTGTGAGAGTTCAGCTGATTTAACAGCAAAAACCTCACCGGACTGGCCGACAGTAGCAATTGAGACTGTGGCAGTGGAGCCCCGGCCAATAATTTGGCCTCTGGTCCAATGCATTTTGGAGAGATGGGGTAAAGGGGTGTTTGTGAAGGATTTAAAAAAAGCTTTGGTTAGGCCTAGACATGTTAGTTTGTTAAGGTAGGACAGTTATATTTGTTGTGGATTGGTATGCTTGGCGTTAGTGAAAGAAAATGGTGCTTTATAAAGCTTTGTTATTGAGCCAAGGGGCGGCCGCTGTTTATTTCTCAATTTAAGGGTGAGGATTCCAAGTGGCAAAAGGAGGAGTTGCTTGGAAAGGGCTTTTGGCAGGACTTGAGGGCGGTTACTTAATGGCCAATGCCAATGCTTATTATTATTAATTAACTTAGGTATGAATTATAGTGTGCACGTGCTAGCACGTGAGAATATGCATAGAGTGCGGTGACATATTTTTTTGATGTGAGTTTTATACAATGGATAGGATCATTGTGAAGGATATTCCAAACCTTAGGTTTGTGGGTTAGAAATAAGTTGCATGTACAATTATATATATGCTTAATTAATTTACATTACTTGACTTTGGAGTCTAGTTAGATAACTTAAATTATGCAAAGTAAATATCTTAGAGTGATATGATACCTTGAACCTATAATTAACACCAAAACAAAGGGCAAATGGGATTTCACTAATTACCCTCAGCAATTTAATTAAGGGGAGATGCAGTATCCATTTTTCTCATCCCTTTTAATTACTAATCATTTATTTTCCTTATGTATACTTTGGGTTAAAAAAATTATTCTATAGAAATAAATGATCTCTTAGTTTAATTAATGAGCTTGGCATAGATTACAGTGCCAAACCCACAAAGTATAGAGATTAGCAGTGCTTAGTTGTTCTAGGATTATAGTTGAAACATTCAAGAGGAATTAACAAAAGCAAAGGTACTAAATAAAAAATTAGAAGAATTAAATAATTAAGAGCAATGCATTGCAAGTTGCAACTAACTCCAAGAAAACCAATGAGCCAGTTAGAATCCAATAGAACATAAAAAAAGAAAGGAAGTTGGAATTAGTTGTAAAAAGTGAGAGCCATTAGCTAGCCATTTTCCAACTCACATTCTCACTCTAACCCTTCTTTTATTTCTTATCTTATTAGTTGGTTAGAAACTTTGAGTCTTTACTCTTTTGTTTTTCTATAGTTTGCCTTTTGAGCTCAGGTATTGGAGTCTTTAATGCGTCCCTTTCAAGTAACACAATCATTTTTATTAGTTGCTTTCTTCATGTGCCAACCCACCATTTTCTTGGCTTCTTTCTTTCCCTTTCATTTCTTCAGTTTTGGCTTTCGGTAAAAAGGTTTAGGACCCCACATTAAGGTTTTTCTTCTTTTTCCTTCTCTTTTTTCCATTTTTTATGCCAGTTTATCAGCATAAAAAAATGGAACCCAATCCATTGAATCTGTAATTGGTATAAAGTTACATAAATAGGAATAAAAGATCTTGCGCAATAAGGCTATAAATGGACTCGATTAATTTGAGTTTTAAGCTTATGCCTATATTAAAATTTTCAGGATGTGACATCTTTGTAACCGCATTTACACTCTTGCTAAGTAATTGAGGATACCTTTTGCTTTCTTCCTTGATAAGGAAAAAACTAAATGTTATTGGCATTATATTTATAAAATTCATTTCACATTATATTAATAATTCAGTGATCTTGTAATAAATAAAAAAAATTAAGAATTTAAATGCGATAATTCCCCTCACTTTTAAAAAAACTTCTAAATATACGAAAAAAAATAAATTCATTTAAGATCAAAATAATCGAAATCAAAATTTTATCCAAAAGTTTCAGTCACTAGTTAATATTATGAATGAATTCCATATTAATTTATAATTGATTAAGTATGAATTATGTACAATTTTATTAGTTGTGTGCAAGATGAGTTCCTTTCATGCAAGATTAACATTAATAACTAACTATCCCTTTGTGAATAGATTTTTTAGTCCATAGATAGTAGATTAGTAATTACCAAGACAATTCAGGAACTACTCGGGTCGAATTTTTAATTTTTTTTATGATCATTTATTAGGAGTAGGAGGAATTTATGTCCATAGAATCATACAATATTTGTTTTCTCTTTTATTGTAATTGCAACAGTTGACCTTGTTTTTCTAATTGAATACAATTTACAAATTCTCTCAATTCTTTCACAATATGGTATTCAAACAAATGTTCATCCTCATTCTTCATACTTCTACTATGCCCTTTATTTGTATTTTCCTCAACCTTTTTGTCAAGTTGTATTTTTTTCATGCATAGCTTGGACTTCAATTAATTACTAGTAATAGAATATGTCAATTAATTCCAATATAAGAGATTAAATTATTTATTGATTTGGAATTAGTAGAATCTATTAAACCATTCCAATATGAAATGTTAAGTTTTATTCCGTCTAATTAGAGCAAAATTTATTCAAAACTAAAACTTAACAAATATTGGACAGAAAAAATAAATCTTGAATAAAGCAAAAACATGGATCGAAATTTTTAATTATCAACTTCTTAAAATTTATACATATAATAAAAAATTATATGTTGTTTTTCAATTAGAACAATTTTTAGTTTTTCATTTATAGCCATTTTTCAATCATCAATACTTATTTATTTAATTTTAGCTATAAGTAACAAATTTTTTTCTTCTTGTGATCATGTATTGAAATTGGTGAAGGCCTTTCTCTTCCCCAAATTCATTTTGCGGGTGTTTATAGTGGAAGTGGGCAGCACAAAAAACAACTGGCCAGTGAAGTGGTTTAGCCGCAAGAAAAATAAAGCTGGCAATAATATCATGCAAGAGCTAAGAGTTTAATCAACCCTTCCTAAATCCTAATTTTTTTTTCATTTAACTTGTTTAATGGATTAATTATTAAAAATTGTATATATTGATTACCCAAAAACACCTTTTTCTTTTCTGGATTTGCAATCATTAGAAGAAAAACTGTCTAATCACATAATGGGTCCATCAAGATACTGAAATAGAAACCCAACTTAGTGCAAAACAACAACTGATTTGATTTCTTTCTGGGCTGTCTTGAATCCCAACTCTCTCTCATATTGGGCTGTCTGATATCTATTCCCTTGAAAATAAAATTGTTTCTTTCTGATTTAGATTTTCATTTCTTTTAAAGTAAATTGGGTTCCAATTAATACTGAAAATCCCAACCTCAAAGTTTTGGACACGACTCTAATGCATGATCAACCTGCATGAAGTTGCACATTTTTAATGAATGATGTGCGATTTTGCTACAAGTTTTTCCCTTTTCCGCTTTAGATATTAAGTATTACCTTGCATTTGCAGCAAGAGGGGGACTATATTATTCTTTTTAGTATGCAGGCCTATGAAATTTATTGAACTTAAATGCTTTAGTATTCAATGTTTTTTTAACCCTCTTTAATTTCAAGGATAATCGTATATAAATAATGAAAAATTCCACAAGTTTTATTGGTTTTTTTCTTGGAAAGAAATTGTTTGTAGAATATTTTCATTTAATTTATTAACTTATTAAACACTTTTATCTTGTTCCAATTTTATAAATACAGTACCACTAAATTAAAAATATATATATTAAACGAAATGTATGTTGACAACTTTTTATAATATACATTAAGAAAGAAATTTTGTAAGCAAATTTCATAATACGAGAAGATTTGAACTTGTAAAATTTATATAATTTTTACATAGTATATATGTTCTATATAAAGTTAAATTGTAAACTCATCCACCATAAAAATATGTATTTAATTAATAAATTTAGATTAAAATGAGAAATTAATTAGCAATGGAGACACAGAATTAGGAAAAGCATTTACAAGTCTTCCATACCATAATCACATGAAAGCATGTGGTAGGAAACAAAGAAGAGTGAAAGAGATTTTCTGTACGGTTACCCACAAAGTTCCACGTTTCAATCTTTCATTAATAATAGTAAGAAGAAGAAACTACTACTACCAAAACATTTCTTTATGTTGAACCAAATTTGACTCTCCATTATTTTTCCAATTTTGATTCGTTTAACACGCGCATGCACTTGCCGCGAAGTTTCCTTTCCCCTGAAATATGCGATTGCCATTTTTTTTTAACCCAAATCATATAATTATCACTGAATGCATGTATATAAAAGAAAAATTTATCTCCTTAATCTCTTGTTTTAAAGAAATTTATTTTTTTCTCAACAATTACGGGCTGCCTTCATTGCACTCTTAAATTAGTTTACGTGTCAAATAGTGATAGCCGTGTTTCTTGACTGCTAAGAACACCATTTTCTTTGTTTTTTCTTGTCAACTTTTCTTTTTCTTCCTAGTTTTTACGATTGGTATTGATACAAATGGGATTTGATCATAATTAAAACAATGAATTTGAACTGAATTCAAAATTTAAAATGTGCTTTTTATCTTTTCTTGTATTCTCTAAACAATTAGCTAGAGACAAAATTATTCAAAGTGAAATAATAACAAAGAATGTAATTTTTGTGTTCTAACCTCTCTGTATCCGGGGGGGGGGGGGGGGGGGGGGGGGGGGGGGGGGGGGGGGGGGGGGGGGGGGGGGGGG